>BQKZ01014243.1:0-10218 GCA_036244855.1 Temnopleurus reevesii | reverse complement strand
TTTATCCAGGTTCAAGGTCAAGTTTTGTTTGTGTCACGTGGATTGATACTGATTGATTGATTGAGCCAATGAGGTGGCTGATATTTTGTGCATATTTTAGACTTTTAATTATTTGAATTGTGTCATTGTTGTTCTGTTTCGTATTCTCTTCGTGATATGAAGTTGTGAGGAGAAAGAGTTTCCCAAAACTTTAAATTGGGTGGTGGCAGCGATACCAGTTGAGAATGTTGTGATGTGTTATAGTATGAGTATGGTTGAATGGTGATGATTATTTGTTGTTGTTTGATATGAGAGCAGAGAGAACAAGCTTGTAAATAAAATTATTAATGAGAGGAACTACCAAAATGGAGTTTCTCTCATCTCTCTGACTCTCATCCTCTCGACTTCTCTGCAATGCACCCCTTTGGGTTTATTCTACCAAATTGGGATATTTTTTTTGATTCCTTTTGATATTGAAAAATTTATTTGGGGGTCGATGAAAATTTTGAATCGATGACCCCCTCCCCTATTTCAAATTCATAGGGACTCCCCCCTATTTCGCCACAATAAGACTTCGCCAACGGAGGAGGTGGAGTGACGGTATTGCACTTTCGAGTTTCGTATCCAGTCTGCCTGCTGGATACAAAAGTACATTAGCACTGCTGGAGTGATGTCCCACTGTGTGCACTGAATAAAGCAATAATGTTCAAAGTGAAGGAGGGGGACCTAAACTCTAATTAAACCCATCATTATCAGCTGTTTACTCGGGTCTTGAGTTGTTTGTATGCCCTCCATAGCCAAGTAACAGTAACACTGTGATTGAGATCTTTGTCATGTTGTGAAAAGAATTGTCAGAAATCATGGAAATAGGCCAAATGTTAATTCAGGTAGGCTAATGTTTGATGGGAAAGAATGTATTCTTTTCACCAAGAGTCATCAGCATGCCCCATATTTCAGAAATAATCTGGAGTTAAATCTAAATTTAATTCCAGAAGAGAATTAAGAGGGCAGGAAATTTACATTGTATGTGCATTGGAATGCATGCCTTTAAGTGCTGGAAGAGAATTTGTTTACTGTGTCCAATTTATTTATCCAAGGATTCATTTCAAAGTGCATCTTCCATGAATGAATGAATCTCTTTTCATGCTCTGTTTGGGCCACATTTGCCAAAGTCTGGATATGATCATAATTCATATCCCGCACTTTCTCGGCTTGCAAGTCAAGTTGCATTATTAAAAAGTTGTTGCTTTCAGATCTCTATTGTATAATCATGTATTAGCTTCTCCCCAAAGTTTCACATCTAAGCAAGAGAGTTCCAGATTTGGGCTTTTTAAATGTCGATTTTGAATAATATTTAACAAAAAAAAACTGTTTGTACATGCATGCAATATGTTTGTGTGTGTGGCTGGGTGTGGCTGTGCACTGTATTGTAAATGCATGAGCCAATTCATCACACAAAAGGTAGATATAAAACCTACGTTAATCATTAATTTCATGGATTTTTTTTTATGCGAGTGCCTATCCAAGGCCTAGCTGTCATTAATTTTATACAAATTGTACGTCGAGATAGCAATAGCCAAATTTATTTTTAGTCTAGATCTATTTTCAGTAATTTTGTGGGATTTCTTGGGTCACGGTATTACATAGGCTGAAAATACATGTGTATTGGTCTAACTTTAATATAAGATGTCATAAAAACTGGAAATTTTTGTTAATTGAAAAATTCCATTCTTTGGCATCTGCAGATAAAGTTTACTTGCGGAATTTCTGTTTTCTAATAGAATCTTCTAATTTCTTGTCTGTTCCATAGATTGCTTCCGCTAGTTCTGGGTTGAAGGACGTTGCTTCCAACTTGACAGCATGTCTCATAATGTGACGGTAACGCTAGAGGACGCTCTCTCTAACGTGGATCTACTAGAAGAGCTCCCTCTACCGGATCAACAGCCATGCATCGAAGCGACGGCCGTCTCCCTGACATACAGAGCAAACTTTGATACCAATTTTGAGGACAGGACGGCCTACGTTACCGGCATTGCCAAGTACATTGAGGAAGCTACTGTGCATTCTGAATTGGTAAGTCAACATGTGTATTAAAGTATTGTTGGTACATGTATTTGTAAATTCTGTTGGAAATTCATGATTACTTATAAAAGCCAACATTTGAGATGAAATTGTTTGTTACAGAACCTGTCTATAGAGGTCTGTCAACATTTTCTAGTCCCCTTAAATTGTGGCCACTGTGTAGACAGACTTGAATGTACATAACTTTTCATAAAGTCACAGAATTTCAGACTTAAAAGTTTTCAGGTTGTTATTTTCATGTTAATTTTACATGAAGCAGTTTCATAGTCGCGAAATTAATGAAAATAAAACCCTAGCAAAATGTTAAGCTCATGCATGTACATGTACATTTAAGTACTTGTTGAGTTTTCATAACAGGCGAATTAATTTGTCATTATTTTATTGAGTTTTGTCCAGATTTTCTGTGAAGAGGACAATGATAGGATTATGCAATAATATAGATGAATGTTTCTCTAGGCTCTCTGCTGGTTGAAGGAAGCAATTTATGTGCAAAGTAAACTCAAAAGCAAATAAAATATGTCCACATACCCAGAAAGAAAAATCCTGCTCCGTTGCTGCCTTATTGCTGATTTTGCTTGCACAGTTTTGGTGGTGTTCATCAATTCAAATGAAATCTCTCTGTCTCCCGCTGATTTATCTTGTCACTCCTGACTATCAAAGTAAGGAACGGGGGCCTGACAACTGGGCATTATAAAGTTGACACTACCCGCGAGCAATCACATGGCTTAATACTGGAAAATGCATGTTATGAAGTAGGATCTTCTGGAAAATGCCAAATTGTCCCAGAATTGTAAGGAAATAATAGTTTTGACAGCATACTTTACCTTTTGATGAATTCACACACTGATCGCAGAAATTTGCAGATACATAATGTATAACATGCAACTGTTAATGGACGATAAATAGGTGCACAATGTAACTGTTGCTCGTTTTTACATGGGACACATGATACAAAAATCCATCACGCAAGAAAAAGCATACAATACATTACAATACTTTTTATTTGAAATAAACCCTAAATACATGTGTGGTTAGTTTCCGAATGCTTTTTATTCATATTAAGAAAATATTCATAAAAGAAATACAACAAATTTGATAAGATGCTCAAAGGTCCAACATAGTCAGAGTCCGACATACAGGATGTATCATTCTTAAGAGATGTGACTAAAATGAATTAATTGCAAGCACATGATCATCTCAATCTGGATTATGACTTTATGTATTTCTATACATGCAGTTAATGCCAATCGATTTTCAAATATTGTTCAATGTTTGAACACTCACATGACTGCCTGGGTCCCAAATATATGAACATGTAATTTTCTAACATGCAAAGAGAGAGAGAGAGAAAAAAATGGGGAATTAATGGTCCAGTGTATAACGTTCATTCGCTCTCCGTTTTTGGCCTTTGAATTGCTGTCAAAAAGGTATGAAGATCCATGTTTATTCTGATTATGTTTACAAATCATTTCAAAGCACTCTCTCATCTCAAGTATAAATCTAGGTCAGTCAAGAATATAATTTCCTCTTCAAGCAGGAAATTCAATTTTAACTGTATGAATATCTTCTTAACGTATGCATTCTATGTGAAAACAAAAATTGCAATGTAGCTGACATTTGACCTGTGTGTGCAGTTGGGTACCTGTTCTAGTGTTGCTGTAAGTGCTATGTATTGTATTGTGTTGGTATTATAACGGTTTGTGTCTGTGTGCACGTATTGTTACCAAATTGTAAAAAAAAATGCATTTGTTGCTTATTTTTGTCTAATCCCATCTTTTTCCCCAAAAAGGTTACTGTACATGTACATGTATGTTTTGTAATCATATGTGTTTATAAAAACAAATATGTTTGCTCTAAAACGTCTTTCTAGCTTTCAACACTTGTCCAATATTTCCAAGATGCTGAAATATACAATGAGCTGGTATGTACTACAAGATGACTTTATGGTCATGATTTCATCTAAACATCAAAGAAATTTGGCGAGGAATGAGGATTATTGTAACAAATCACTTCAGGAAAATTACAAATTCAAATGAACTTACATTTATGACAAGCACATTATTTAGGAGTACTTAATCACCATATAATTAACATGGTTATATATACACCTTTGCTTTATTTATTTTTTTTATATATTTTTTTATCAAGTTTGGATTCTTTTTATTAGAAATGGCATGTTACAGGGGACATAATGTACAGTTTTTGGCATGTTTGTTAATTCCCAAGAGGCACTGAACATAAATTATTGTTAAAGAATTGCACTATATGTATGGTCCGTCAGTTTGAACCAAATTAACATCAATAGTTTTAGTTGTAGTTTAGTTTAGTCTGTAGATCAAAATCTTAACTGCGTATCTATACCAGAATAATGCTCACCTGTAGAACTAATTTGTTCACTGAAAACCACTGAAATAGATAAATGGTATGTTAATTGGTTTATTTGTAATTGTATTGTTGTAAAATGTTTATATTGACACCAATTTATAGGTCCAACATATAAACTTAGTTTCCTCAACCCATGAAGTTGTTTGTATTATACTGAATTATGTCCCACTATAAATGCACAATACATGTATTATGCACATGTACCCTGTAATATGTAAATGATCCTAAAATTTTGCTAAGAAAAATTACAGGTGATCAGACCGGCAAGTAATGTTCATGTTTTTTTTTTCAACATGAGTTTTGTTTTTCTCCCTACAAAATTATTAATGCTAAATTGCATTATTTGCGTTGCCATGACGTTGACAGTGATAAAGATACCATATGGTTTTTATTGAGTTGTTCTTGAAATTAAACTTTGTTGTTTCTTCCATCAAGAGTATTATTCTCTGAGGCACTTGTCAACAATATGCAGGAAACACGATTACCTTTAATATTTCCAATCTCTATTTCAGCAGATGTATTTTTTTAGGTAATAATAATCATTCACAGGTTATTTCAAAATAATACTCTGGTAGGTGTCAGTTTCCTTGCTAGTACATGTACATGTATGGTAAATGCATGACGTGTACGTACGTGTACTTAAGGTACATGGCGGCTGACTCGCTTGGAAAAAGGAGTATTCCTATTGATTTTCTCAAAGTATTTCCTCATTTCTTTGCAGACTATCAATTTTGTAAGTACCATACACATCAAACTTATATTAATGCTTTCCTCCCTTTAATTTATGTAACTTATTGAATTTTTGCATGCCTGTGCTTTAAAATTAATTAAACAACAATTGATGATGTTTTAATAAAAAGAGAAGTACAGATACATCCTCAATATGAAAGTTGAATTTCAAAATAGCATGGAGATCATCTTTGGCACAGAGATGAAGAATAATGTACATTTTCTAAGTGCAGTATTCTAAGAGTACAATGTAATTGTAGGATGATAAAGCTGAGAATATTTGTGATTCATTTATATTACTGGCCTAAGTAAACAATACTCATATTTAGGACAAATTTTCTCCGAACTCATCAATGATTAAATTATTTGTGTATTCAAGAGGCTGATCAGCAAGATTATTTACTCTTCTATGAGTCATAATATGTAGCATTGAGTTACCTATATTTTTAAAGTACTTGTTTGACCATTTTGGGATAGTTGTTGACAGATATATGTGCATTAAAGCCCAAGTAAAGTTTTGGTAAAAGTAAATATTATTATCGCCAGAATTCGTCTTCAAATCTATATTAAATGAAATATAGTATCATGATCATGTTGCACAAAAGATTGTGCGAAAAATGAACGAGTTTTGAAAAAGCTATAACCTAAAATGTGCAATATTTTTAGTGTTGTGTCCCCCGACACTAATTCAACATTTTCTTTATTGATAAACAACAACTTCTCATGCTCAGAATCGGATGAAAATTTCAGAATTTGATTTTTGTGTAATACATATCTCGATATCATTCTATTGCCAAATCTCGGAAATAACTTTGTATATGCCTGATAACAAGCAAAATAATGTTATAACCAAGAGAGGGGGCACCAAATATGATGTAACGTTCACATTCAAATTTTCAAAAGAATCGGTTCGGAAAAAAAAATAGGCTATGGTCTCAAAATGTGTATTAGAATGATAAACATCCCAAACATTCACATTTCTTAATCTTTACCAAAACTATACTTGGGCTTTAAGAATTTAATAAAAGATTAAATGATTTGAAACCTTCTTTGATAGACCTCCTCATTGGATCCATTGTATTTTACAGATGGATTTCGAATGAATGTTTTGAAGAAATGAGCATAGAGTGTGAAATTTAGGACAGAACAAGAATCAAATATGCATGATACATGTAATTTACTAATAGCCAACACTCGTAATGTCTCAGTCTGTCTATAAATATGTCATGGGTAACCAGGAAACAGCTCTTCAAGTAAAATGTACAGTAGGTGGAGGAAAAGGTTTGTCTGTGAGCAGGAAATAACTTGAGAGCATGCGAATCCAGTTATTCACATTATGGGACAGTTATTGTCATGGAATAGAGCCTTCTTCTCCTCTGAATTCCTTTCTTTGTCTTTTAAATGTTGATTGTGTTTCTCCCATTTGTTTGTTTACCAAATCTGTATTTCTTCTTTCAGTAAATTGTGTTTGCCTATCAACTTGTTGGGTACTGTAATCTTGCTCCTTTCAGATGCTATCTACTTTCTCATATCTCTTCTTTACCCCCCCCCCCCCCCCCTTTCCCCTCCACACGCACTGTACACCTTCTTCCACATTTAAGTACTGCACATGTGAACTCTTTCTCGCCAAATTGATTTTCCCCCAGATTTCTCCAGATTTCCCTAAAATCTTTTCCTCATTAATATGTTTTCCTCCGTCATTCACTCCCCTTTCTCCGTTTACACCGATTTCCCCATTTTACCAAGAGCTCCTAGTTCCCTGCCTGAACTTAGAGGGTGAAAACACCGTGTACAATTCTTTGCTCTAACATCTCCTTAACATGTCCTGAAAGGAGATGTAAGAGTGAACTCCGCATTTACATGTATGTGTTTTTCAATGTCAGGGACTGAATTAAAGAATTTGCAGGTGAGCTACAGATAGCTCTCCTAGATGCTCTCAAGGAGAGTTTTAGGGGAGCTAAATTGGGTCTTCATGCAGTAAAATTGGGGTTACAAGGGGCTCAATAAATCACTCCCCAAAAAGCATTTAAGGGGAGCTTTAGGAGAGCAATTGCTCTCACTCCCCTTAAAATGTATTCCCTGAATGTCCTCTTCTAAGTTCAGGCAGGGACCTAGGAGCTTCTAGAGGGGAAGTTATCAGTCAGTCCTAAACTGGTCTAAGGGATGTGTGAACAATAAATTGCCCAAAATTTCGTAAAAGTGTGTATCTGAATATTTTACCAGCAGACTTCTTACAAATTTACTGTACTTTTCCTTTAAATATCTGATGTATTAGTGTTCTTTAAAATGGAGTATGAAATTTAATCATACACCTCTGAACAGTAGCATACATATGTCGGTAAAAGCTTGGTGCATGTAATTGCATGACCTTAAAGTAACAACCTAAATTTTAACAATTCACTTCAATCAGCTTGAAAATAAGATTCAAATATTGTAATCTACAATCTGTGGAACTGTACACTATCATCAATGTTTTGTCTGATCGAATAATTCCCTTCATTTTTTAACTGCAAAAATAATATTTCAGTTCAAAGAAATGTTCAAGGCTAACATTCGGATTCATGTTCAATGTTTCCATCAAAATGTTTTGTCACATTCACTGACAAATAAATCATAATTACATAATTTTTTAACTTTGAAAATGTTTTAGATGATATTTGTGATTCTTTTGTCATAAAGAATTTAGATGTGAAGAAACCAGTAATTTAGAATGTATTTGAATTCTCTTGTCTAATGCATTTTCTTAAATTGTCCTCCAACATGAAACCTAATTACATTGTAGGTTCACCAGGAACTCCTTTCCAGATTTGATATGGGATACCCTGGGATACTGTGCCTTGGGGGTTTCACATCTTGTAGCAATTCTCAGAGTGCTACAAGGATTTTTTTCACCAGTTGCCCAGTCGGGCAACCAAGTTTTCAAATCACTTGCCCAAACAAAATTTCCTTTGCCCCAAATCGATGGCCTATGCTAATTTGTACATGTAGATGAAAACTAGAAAAAGCTGCTACTTGCCCTTTTGGGCATGTGACAATTTTATTTACTTGCCCGACAGCTTCATTTTGTTGCCCCGGGCATGCGGGCAAGTGGGTGTGTAGCGCCCTGATTCTGATAGATAGTCAGAATGCATCTTGTCAGGGAATCTGAGTGCATAATCGATAAGAGATAATAAACTGTAGTTCTATNGTCAGAATGCATCTTGTCAGGGAATCTGAGTGCATAATCGATAAGAGATAATAAACTGTAGTTCTATGACCAATTTTTCCTTTTGAAGTACATGTATTTTGTGCTGTCAATTCCATCGAAGTTCTAAAACAGGATTGCATGTTATCTCAAGGGGCCTGTAACATAAAACCGGTTTATAATATGCAACATTCAGTACAGTATATGATTCTCCATAGACTTGTGACTGATATCAATCGAATGATCGGTTGGAAAGCTTCATGTTACTGGGCCCAGATCTTTCATTGGTGCTGAAGAAAATGAATGTACATGTGTGACATGTCCTTTCGCCATCCTTAAAAAACCTAACCTTCACCCTGACCCCACTCACACATTATTGAATGTAAATCACATCAGAACATAAACCCAGATCACTACCCTATAAACTGCAACCCAATATACTGTACATTTGTTTGTAAATGTCGAAATGAGAAAGGAAGATCACCATATTGATTTATGTTGCACTGTATAAACTGATGATGATGATTGGACAGAAATTAATTTCTCTTTGTAATCTTTGTGTATTAGTTTTTGGTATACGATTAAATAAAGTGGTTTTTGTGATCCATGGTCGAAACGTGGTGAAAATAATGCTTATTTGCGCTCAAATAAATACAAGTGCAAATATGCTTGATTTGTGCAAAGCAGTGTAGGCCTGTAACATAAAATATTCAATCAAACTTACCATAAACGTTAATAAAAGTCAAAATGTGAACCATAGAGATACAATTAACTTTCAATATATCATATCTATTTTATGTTACATGCCCTCGGTGTTGGAGATTCTTTAATAATCAATTGTACTTGTGCTCAAATTTACTTCCATTGTGATGGTTTTACGCCAGATTTTGAATGGCTATGAAATAAACCCATCTTTTTTTAATTTCACCCTCTATGTCCATGTATTGCTCCACCCCATAAATGTATTGTTTTTTAATGTTGTTCTTATCGTTGTAATAAAACAGGATACAAAAAGAAAAAACATTACCGAAGCAACTGTCAGTTTAACCCCCCAATATTGCATCCTATACCAAATCTGATTGATTTGATGATACAATTTTGTTGTACTTCTTGTTTACAGAACAAGTTGCTTGAGGAAGGAGAGAGCTATGCCGTCACACTTTACACCTGGAGGAGCTGCTCCAGGGCTATGCCACAGGTCAGAACTTTATCATTTTTTTCTCATGAATTTATTCATTTATTCATTTATTTATTTATTTATTAGAATGTATTTCAACAGGATAAAAACAAGATCAGCAAAAGCTGTTTTACATTGTACATCAAGGTCCTGATCAAGAATTTGTGGTATTAAGAGGTTAAACTTTGAGCTCTTAATGAAAATTGAACTCTTGCTTCAGAAATACAAATTCAAATTGGAAATCTTTTCTGGACTTCAATAGATCTACATGTATTGCCATTACTTGGGCATTAACATTGACAATAAATTACCAGGCGTAAAATCGCAATACATGTATATATATATATATATATATATATACACAACTGTATACAATCATGAAATAGTATCACAGACACCATTTTTTGGCTCATTATTGGTCAACATTTACCTTGTTAGAAAAAGAAATGGGTTTGGAGTTCAAGTATGTCACAAAAATTTCCGGGAACTACATGTATGCAGTCACCATTTTAATCATAAATTGATAATTTCTTGATACAAATTGGGTCGCAAGCACAGAATCTATGCATAAAGAAACCCAGACATAGGTGTAGCCACAATTGTTACAATTATTGTACTCAATTCTCATCTTCCCATTTTCTCATTTTAAATTCTATATTTATGATACATATGTTTTGAGATT
>BQKZ01014238.1:0-10251 GCA_036244855.1 Temnopleurus reevesii | reverse complement strand
TTAGGCAAGAATAATTTTCCATAAAAAGCATTAATTTGTGATCTAGCATGCAACTTTATGATTTAACTATGAGTCTTTCTGTCATTATAGAGTATTTTGAATTCATAGTTTCCTATCGGTAAGGATAGGAATCCTGTATTGATTATTTATCTCTTTGTTTTTAGTCAACCCTTCTCAACACACTGACCAAGACACACAGTGAATCGGCTGCCTATGCCTTCACCACACTCACATGTATACCTGGAGTAATTGAGGTACGTTGAGAAAACACTAACCAAAGGTGGCATTTCTGAAGTAGCCACCTGTCGTCTGTAGTTTTGGCCTTCTTGCATTGTTCTGCTTTATCACGTTCCTTAATCTAGAACCTATTTTCAAAGGCCGACTTCTTTCCTACAGTGGCAACTTACATTTACCTTGAATGGCATGACTACTTGGTTTNTCTAGAACCTATTTTCAAAGGCCGACTTCTTTCCTACAGTGGCAACTTACATTTACCTTGAATGGCATGACTACTTGGTTTGAGGTTTGAGACTGAAAATGCCATCATGAATAACATGTATCATGCATACATCATACATTTTATGTTATTTTTTGTTCAAAGTTTTAGTGAGTGACATTGACAAACTAGAGTTTGACCATTTTCTCATTTTAAGTCATCATAGAGAGCATCAGATTGTCAAATATGTGAGAATGCAAAAACTGATTATATATAAAATGGATGATGAAACAAATCACTGTTTATATTTACTGCATCTTTCTTTTCCTTCTTTAATGTTAAATGGAATTGTTTAAGGTAGAGTAAGACTCAGTGTTATGCCAGAGATAGATAACAATTTTAACTGACCACGAATTGATTAAGCATGATATAATTATCCTGACAATGATCTCAGTATTTCGGAGCTTGCTCCAAAATTCAAAACAATTTTTGCAGATTTTCAGATTTTCCTTTTTCATTTCAAACTTACTCATCATTTCAGGATGAGATTTTGTACATAGTATATGGATAGCATTATCTAGCAACAGAGCAAAATTAAAGGATTTTCATAAAGTTTGCATAAGTATTATTATAACGTTAATAGATAATGATATTGTCAAACTCCTTTGTTTATTTTCAGTATCGTGGGGCAAACATCCAGCTCCTTGATTTACCAGGAATCATAGAGGGTGCTGCACAAGGTATGTTTCCTTGTTAAATGATATGAAATCTGGACAAGAAGAATGTGGACCAAAATATGGAATTTACTCAACATTTTACAATTTGATGATGATTCCAGAGCATTCTCAACTATAGAGATTAATTATAATTAAAATAGAGATTAATGAATAATTTTCTTGGTATCGCATCGCAATTTGCTATGCATTTAAGCATGATTGCTATACAAAAGATATTTTGTAGAGCAACTTTTCCAGAACTGTACCGTAAAGTGTTGAAAAATATTCCTCAATGTCTAAAACTGCTAATCAAATGTGAAAAGTGAAATTATTCCCTGGTGTTTTTTTTTCAGTGAAATTCAAATTTTGTAACATGGAGCTGTCCAATGCTGGCTGACATATAGCCTGTGTTACCTTGTTAAATCAAGTCACTTTTCAATAATGAAATTAGTATTATTTTCTCTTTATTTTGTTTTCATTTGTCTATAGGCAAGGGTAGAGGTCGTCAGGTGATTGCTGTTGCTAGGACAGCTGACCTGGTTGTCATGATGTTAGATGCCAACAAAGGTGATGTTCAAAAGTAAGTTATAACCACATGACATTAATACATATATAAATTCCAAGCACATATCAATGAAATGAAATTGGACTTTGACACCTGTATCATTTGTTGTATAGTTTTGCCAATAATGACAAAAAAACTTGTAGATTTTCTTCTTCTTTTTTGGAGGGGGTATCCACAATGGAAGTGTCAATTAATATGACCCAAAAAGTATATGAGTTGAGGATTCTATGCAATATTATGAGTATTTTTTGGAATCATGGTTGGGAAGTTCTAACAGAAGTACTTTTAACTGTACCAGATTTTATCTGAAATAATATAAGGTCTTTTTGTAGGATGCATCTAATTCCCTTTTTTTCTGGAACCAAAGTCTAATTTGCATTTTTTTAAAGAATTTTGATGTATAGATTTTGATTCAGGAATTTATATATTGTAAATTTATTAATATTGTGAGATAATTGTGTTAACCCAATTTCAGGAAACTTTTGGAGAAAGAGTTGGAGACTGTTGGACTTAGACTCAACAGGAAGAAACCAAACATCTACTTTAAGGTAACTTCTGTAGATATATATAATCTATTGTGTCAACTTTTAGTTTCAATTGTTTTTATTGTGTTTGAATTGACCCAAATACTACCTTTATGCCTTTGCAAAATGTTTATCCAGATATGAAAAGCAGATATTCACATGGGGATTGATTAATAAAAGTAGTAAACAACTGGATAAATTTGTTTGATCCATCTTGGTTCCAGATTTGTTAAAAGTATCCTAAAATCTATATTTATCTGTTGGACAGCAGTATGTCAGCCCTGTAGAAAATAGATACTAATGGAGCTCTTTGTTAGTTTTCCAAAACACTTTGCTGTGTGCTCTACTATGATTAAAGCATTGTCATTGTTATGAGCGATTTTCTTCATAAGAGCCTTGACGCTAGTTCTCTTCTAATTGTTTTTCATCATAATTTTTCTCCTTGCAGCCAAAGAAAGGAGGTGGACTGTCATTCAACTCGACGTGTACACTCACCAAGTGTAATGAGAAGCTTGTACAGATGATTCTACATGAATACAGTATCCTTCCCAATTATATTTGATATTTTGAGATGTGGTATTAACTAAGATAGTACTTGCTCAAGGTTAAAAGAATTACCGAATTATCTTAATTGAAGCAATCTATTCTTATTTTTTTGGAGGAGGGGGGGGGAGGGGCAATTTTTTATTATGTAAGATCTGAAATAGCACCCACACAGCTGCATAACTGCAATCATATCTCCATGATATTTGAAATTTAGTAAAATTACTGGAAAAGACATTTGAATAATCTTTCACCAATCACAAAGGTCCTTATATTCTTCCCATTGAAATGTCTAATTTGCTAAAAAAAAAAATTATATGTGTCCATCTATCTAATAAATATGGACTGACTCGTTCCCATAACAATTTCAAGAAGAGATGTTGACCGGTGGAAAAAGACTCCTCCCATTCAAAAAAAATAAACGGAAAAATAAACGGTTAATGTTGCAAAAGTGGGAGGAAATGTAGAAAATGGTTATATCACACAGGTGATTCAAGTGCAATGAATATATATTGCATGCCTCTAATGACAAAGTGATCAAGCTCTTGGAGTCAGATGTAGAAATAAAACTGTTGAAAGTAATGTGCCATGGATATTTTGGTCCAATTATCTTCTTTTCCTTGATAGATTGATTTTCAGAAATTTTCAATGCTGAGGTGCTGTTCCGTGAGGATTGTTCAGCAGATGAGTTTATTGATGTCATTAACAATAACAGAATCTATCTACCATGTTTATATGTAAGTTGTTGATTATCTTGATTTTACAATATAACCTCTGGCCTGCGATCTCATCCATATCTCATCTATTAGATTGTAATCGATGGACATTGACATAATTGGGACTTTAGTTGGTATATATTCTCAATAGCTTGCATCAGGGCAAAGTCCCTGATAATATTTTTCTCATATAGAATCATTTTAGGTAGCATTAATTGAAAGGTACATGTAGATAAAACATGTATGACATGAGCACTACTTTGCAGCATTGTTTTTGTTAGTATAAAATGATAGGAATGTACAGTATGAGGATAAGTTCTAGGTTTGAGTTATTTATAATTCAGTGAAATCTATAACACTATTTTTCAAAGAACGTTTGCAGTAATGTTGGGAGTTATTTGATGAAACCCATCCAACATCACAAGATAAAGTTTGTGTTTCTTTCTTTAGGTGTACAACAAGATTGACCAGACATCCATCGAAGAGGTAGATAGAATAGCACACATACCCCACTGCATTGTGATCAGTTGTGAGATGAAACTCAATCTAGACTACTTCTTGGAAAAGGTTTGGGAATACCTCAACCTCATCTGTCTCTACACCAAGAAGCGAGGCAGTAAGTATCCATCCCATATAAAAGACTTCTACGCAGATCTTCAGTGGCAGGGATTGTGATTTCGAGAACTTTAGAGTGGATTTATGATTTAGCTCAAATTTTCAGAGTTTGTCCATATTATTTTTCTACATTTAAAGAGATCATGATAATTCTAGGGGTTGGTTCCCCTTTAATATCATACCAGTTAATACAGGCTTGGTAAAAAAAACTGTAGGAATGCATGATGGAAAGGTGTTCTTAACCATTCATAGACATATATTTATTTTGGTACCTGCTTATGCATGCAAGAGGATCAAAAGTAATAACAGCAAGTTTGCGGATTTAGGTTGTCGGTCAAAGCGTAAAGACATTGTTTAACATTGTTTTCATTAAAAAAATTCTCAACTGCCAGATCCTAGAGGTTATCTGAAAGGTTGATGGTGCATATAAACTAAACTGGGAAAATATTAGGCTTTAAAATCAACGTTTAGTGCTTGAATGCAGCGAAAATCCAAAACGTCGCCTCCATAGGCTTTGTACAGGAATTACTGCGTCGTCCTTAAGCTTTAATTCAATGTACATAGATATCTTGATAGTGCATGAATAACTTTCTTTATTTTTGGACCCTCTGTTGATTTTTCATCTATCTGAATATATTTAGAAAGAACAGACATCTTGGTTTGATAATTTTTTAAATTGTGCAACTGCAATGTGTGACAGTGTCTTTAAACATGCCATATGATACAATATATATAACAATTAGGGTTTGAAATGTTACCCAGTTAAAACAAGAAGTTATAATTTCCGTGATATTATAATTCAATTGAAGTAATTTAAATAAACACAATTGGACTTGTTTTGTCATGTTTTCCTTTGTAGATCGACCAGATTTTGAGGAAGGTATCATTATGAGGAAGGGCTGCACAGTTGAGCATGTGGTATGTACCCTATTATAATATGACACATGTGGCTTCATGTATTTAAATTTATTTTGTATTTGTCTTAGTCCACATATTCAGCTGTAAAATGATGATACAAATTTTGTCATTATTTCATTTATTGAATAATCCTATGTGCCTTTTTGTTATTGGCATACATGTACATGTATTAGGACATATTTGTATCAATGAATTACTGTCAATGTATTAGTAGATTTAGAAAAAGGGAGTTTTGCTTTTGAAAGTAAGTTTGTATTCTGCAATGATTTTGATAGCCTATTACCATTTCATAATCAACTCTGAATTAAATTCCTTCATTGCTACTTCGGTTTATCTTCCAATAATATCCATCCGAATCTTCTTTGTATTCTAACAGTGTCACTCAATTCATAGAACTTTAGCAGAGAGATTCAAGTATGCCTTGGTTTGGGTAAGTAAGAAGGTTGTTAACACTTTTTAACATTTCTGTACTGTATATATTGAATTGAATTGAATTGAATTAAAAAATTATTTCCTTTTTCATAGACATAATCAATACCAAATAACATGACAAAGTGATAGAATCAAAGGAGGCGAGTACCCTGGAAGCATAGCTAATTTTTCAAACAATGTATGTCATTGAAAGATCTGGAAATACCTTAAATACAGTAGATAAGGAGATTGTCACTTCATTACTGAAAACAAGTCAGTTGTTTTTATTTATTTTCTAAAACTGATAGCTGGAGTTCTTAAGCAACTTGTACTCTCCCATACAATTACTAATTTTCATCTGACAAAACTGGATCTGTACAGTACAGTATAGAAGAATATACGAGCTCATATATTTATTGTTTCTATATATTCTTTTTTCTTACATCTTTGCATGGGAACAAGAACCAAATTCAGTCCACAAAGTGTATATTGTCTAGTAGATTGTATAGTAGAATGTACCAGCTCATATATTTTTTAGGGATATTTATCTTACCTTTTTGCAGGAAACAATTACCAATTTCAGTCCACAAAGTGTATATTGTCTAGTAGAATGTACAAGCTCATGTATTTATTTATTATGTATATTCTTACCTGTTTGTAGGGAACAAGTACCAAGTTCAGTCCACAAAGTTTATATTGTCTAGTAGAATGTGCTAACTCATTTATTTATTTTTGTGTATGTTCCTTTCTTACCTTTTTGCAGGGAACAAGTACCAAGTTCAGTCCACAGAGTGTAGGTCTATCACATACGGTTCACCACGAAGATGTCATACAAGTTGTCAAGAAGTGATGTGTGATGGGTTATGCTTCTCTAGTACACCTATATGCCTTTATATGAACTATTATACTACATGGAGCATTATGAAATATCCTTGTATGATATATGACTATAATGTTGTGTTTCATAAGGCTGCTCTTACGTCTTTGCACGACTGTACGAACGACTGGTGACCCATTCTTACATGTAATTCTGTGCATTCAGCACAGTACAGCAAAGGGTTACCAGTCATTCATAGAGTCATGTGCGGATTTGCAAAGAGCTTCATAGGGCTGCTCTTACATCTCCGCACGACTCTACAAACTACTGGTGACCCATTCTCATATACGATCTAGCACATTCAGCGCAGTGCTGCATAGGGTTACCAGTCATTTGTAGAGTCATGTGTGCATTTGCAAACGGCTTTAGGAAAACACAAGCCGGGATGTGATTTTTATTCTTCATTGTTGACTCCTGTATCAGGAGCACTATAATGGCTCTGACCATTTTGCTCACCTACCAAACTAGATTTGTATGTTTCATCATTTACAGGTAGCTCTGCTTAAGTCAAATCTTTTAGGAGCACAAAAAAATTGTTTGACTTAAAAGAAATTCAAAATATAGCTACTGTAGAATCAGTTAAAAAAGTTCCATTGAATAGGAGATTATGTGACTTCTAGAAGTCTGACTATGTTTTACATACATGTATAAAATAAAGAGGGTCATATGAATTCTGGATGTCAGTAGAATACCAGGAACATGCACTGTGAGCGGAAAAGACAAAGGCTTTTTGACAAAGGAAACAATTTCATTCTAGCATTCACAATAACTAGATATGCACAAAAGACATTTCTCTTCTTCTTATTTTGTGGAAAAATGTCAAGCAGGCATTGCATAATGAATAGGGAGGGTACTTTCTTTTGCGAGTATCAAGCTATTTTGAATACTTGAATGATCTTGTTTATTTTGTCCCATCTGCTTATAGTGATAACAATAGAGTTTTGCATTGAAATTTACAATGCTTATATCTTGTTTCACTGTGTTATCGCTGCATTGTGAAAATATTCGGAGGCGTCGAAACTCGGTCATGAGTCTTTCTAGGACTATTTGATATCTGATAGTAATGGGGGGCGGGAAGTCTCTAAATAATGTCAGATATTGGGACTCTGTGTCAAAGCGCCCAATACTATGTGTTGGCAGTGTGTTTCTCTTCCTTATCACAGTTACATGTGCTGCTAGTAATGCTTTAGGAGCTCAGACAAAGCACTATCAATACTATATTCCATTGTGATTGCTTACCAGGTTTCAGCCGAACGATGTGATCATTTTGAGTAATAATTATGGAACAGTCCAAAAGTAAATTGCTCTGAGAAATATTGTGCATAGATTTTGATACAAGACTGAATGTGTGTCTTTGGATTTTGGAGATCTAATGTCAACCTTGCCTAAGTCAAGCAATCATCAAAGTCAAAGACTATTCTCTTTACAGTTCCTTTGTTTGTACCAATCGCAGATCAATTTTTTTTCTTGGAAATATATTTTACTCCACAGCTCTCCATTATTGGATAAGAAGTTTCAGCAGTTGTCTTTTATTTATTTAAATTAAAAAAAGACAAAGCCCAGCAAGTTTTCATGTAGTATAATCACGGCACATTTTAAAATGACTTTTGGACAAATTTTGCCAGTGCTTGGTTTATTTTTTGATCCCCCCTTCTTTTGGAATTTCAACCAGTAAATCTGAACAGAGAACAGTCAAATAATACCTTATACTTGCAAAGAACTTGGATTTGTAAATTAAGTGGTGAGGGGCTTGATAGATGTTGAGGACAATGCACAAGAAGTCGTGTGTATTGTGTCTTTTTTTGTTATCTATACTCTGCCAACATAAAAAAAGGGAATTAAAAAAAATAATTTAGAACTGGTTAAAAAGCTAATGATTAGGCACCATGTTTTTTTATGCCTCCGCCACTGTAAGGTGGTGCCGGAGGCATTATGTTTTCGGGTTGTCCGTGCGTCCGTGCGTCCGTGTGTCCGTGCGTGCGTGTGTGCGTCCGTGCGTCCGTCTGTGCGTCCGTCCGGACCTTGTTACCGCGATAAGTTCAGAACTGCTGGACGGATTTTGACCAAACTTGTCTCAAGTATGTATAACCATGTGAGGATGAACTGATTAGATTTTGGGGTCAGTGGGTCAAAGGTCAAAGGTCACAGGGCCAAAAAACTTGTAAAAAATCACCCAAAATAGCTTGTTACCGCAATAAGTTCAGAACTTCTGTACAGATTTTGCCGAAACTTGGCTCAAGTATGTATAAGCATAGGAGGATGAACTGATTAGATTTTGGGTTCAGTGGATCAAAGGTCACAGGGTCAAAAAACTTGAAAAAATCACCAAAAATAGCTTGTTACCGCAATAATTTCAGAACTGGTGTACAGATTTTAACCAAACTTGGCTCAACTATGTATAAGCTTAGGAGGATGAACTGATTAGATTTTGGGTTCAGTGGGTCAAAGGTCACAGGATAAAAAAACTTGTAAAAAAAATCACCCAAAATAGCTTGTGACCGCAATAAGTTCAGAACTTGTGTACAGGTTTTGACCAGACTTGGCTCAAATTTGTATAAGCATGTGAGGAAGAACTGATGAGATTTTGGGTTCATGAGGTCAAAGGTGGCAGTGCCCAAAATTTGTAAAATTTATTTGATTTCTGATGGCATGGAACAGGCCGTACATACCTTTCTGATTGCGTGATGGCGGAGGCATAAATTTTGATCGTGCGCGGTCGAGGATTCATCTAGTTTTACTCTGCCGACATAAAAAGAAGCATGTGGGAGTATAAGTCCCAATAAAGCCCATTAGCTTCCTATTCTGTCATTATGTTTTCTTGCAAAATCAGTTTTTTTTTCAGTTTCGACCATTCTCTTCAAGTTTTTTGCAATTCTGTGTACACAAAATTTCTGGGCCCCGTAACATAAAGGTTTGCGATTAATTGCTAATCTGATAGCGATTGATATCAATCGCAAGTCTATGGCAAATCATGTACAAAAGTTTGCAATCAATCGCAAAGTCAAATAGCGATTAATCGCAAACCTTTATGTTACGGGGCCCTGGTCAGTACCAACAAGAGATACGGTACAGTATTACATATAAATGTATGCTAACAAGTTACAGCTGCAGTGGAATGGCCCAAAGGAATGGCTCAATTGTGTTTGTAGAGGAGATTCGTGGTCCAAGTAAACTTCAACTCACTCAGTCGTTCCTCCTTTTTCGGTTTAAATCAAATACAGTACCATGTTGATGCATCCCTAGTTTTGTTTTTCTTCTTTATACCCTGCTCTATAGCTTTTAAATTAAAGTTTATGTTGAATCATGTGAATTTTCCTTCCAAACTGTATATCATTATATACATGTACATTAAAGAATTTATATATAATTGTATTTTTCCCAAGTGTATCATCACAATTTGTTGTTACAATGTTGAGATAATTGCATGGATAATGAAAGATGAATAGACACGAAGTTTACATAAGAGTAGAGAGAGAGAGAGAAAGGATATTGATGTACATGTATTTAGACAAAGATCGAGGCAAGTGTAGAATGAATGTGATGAGGGAAAATAAAATACAGTTGAGAACTCAGCATAACAAGGTGCTTGGGACCATAGAATACCTTGTTAGTGCAGTAATCTTGCTATAGCAGGGTCACTTATAACACAATAAGTTACAAGAAACTGGGACCAGATTTTACCTCTTTATATCAGATCTCTTTATACCAAGTTTCCACTGTGCATACATGTAATAGACTCTCATCTATATGTGTGACCAATATATAGTGAAACCTCTTTATAACTGGGTCTTTGGGACCATGAAAATTACCTTTTTATATCAGGTTCCTCACTATATCAGGGTAAAAGAGCAAAGAACTATAAAGAGCTGGGACTGATAAATTTTGAGGTGGGAACTTTTGTCTTTTGCTTGTCAGCTTAGGCGGGAGGGG
>BQKZ01014237.1:0-11553 GCA_036244855.1 Temnopleurus reevesii | reverse complement strand
GGGGGTATTATACCGTTTCATATTTTGGAACTATAGTAAGTAACAAAATAAGAAATAAATTTGTTCAATCAGATCAATGTAAAGAGAATCTGTTTCAAAGTTAATATTTAACAAAGTAGATCTCTCAAAAATTACCATCTAGTCAAGTATCTCATGAATAAAATTTAAATCAAGATTAAAAACATTTCTCTTCAACAGTCAATAAATGAATGCTTGCCACATCTTCCTCCATTTTTTGTACTTCGTTCTGCTTGTTTTGATATGTTTTGATTTGTTTTGATAATTCTCATTCTAATATAATCATTATTTTGTACTTGCTAATAATTCAATCTATACGTATTTGTTTTGTTTAAAGCGCTTTGAACCTTTTTGGAATTAAGCGCTATATAAATTTTGTGTAATATTAGTATTATTATTATTAAAAGGAGAATGGAAGTTAATTAGTTACAGACATTTTAAATAAAGAAAATCAGAGATGAAATATGAACCTTTGGGTGATGTTTGAGGACTAGTGATATTGCTATCTGGACTTGTTGGTGATATTGGCGACATTTTTGCCAGGCCAAACCTCACATCACCTTCACTTGTTAACGTGATCTCTCCTTTTAATTGGTGGCATGCAAAATAAAAGCAGGGGAAATGTTAAAGTTTAAGATGGAGATAAACTTTTTATTCTGTTTACTGAAACGTGGAATGATGAGAACACAATATCACATATGTGACTTACTATTTAGGGGGATTCAAATCATAGTAATCAGATCTTTATTCAGAGATGCAATTTTTACCAAATTCAAATGAAATTGTAAGCATTAACTGATGATCCTTTAATCTCACAATCAATGTATATACCAATTTCTTTTTCTAAACTCTTTCTTAAAAAAATAATTGTTTAAATTTGCTAATTTTGTTAAGGTAACACACCTCAAGCTACGATTTCAGGGCACACGCTTCCTTTGACTGTACTACTTTGTCATTTTACTTTATATTGAACACGATATAAACTACATGTATTTCCGAAAAGTTAACTAGAACGCAGACAATAGGTCCGTGTATTCAACTGTGCAGACACAACAATGACAAGCTGGTACCAAACTCAATAGCATTACAACGGAGCATTGGAATTGTGTTCGAAAATACTTTATATTGTGTTACTGATTATGTTTGTGAAAAAGGAAATAATTGTTCAATTCAACGTAGAGCGTCGGAATTCAAATCACAGCACACAAAAAAAGTACCTGTAGGACTAGTGATGTGACAATCAGGACTGACTGGTGATCTAGGTGACATTTTGGCATGGCCAAACATTACATCACCTTCACTAGTTAACGTGATCTCTCCTTTTGATAGCATTGTGTAAAAATAGAAGTAGGGAAAAAGTTACGTATACATCCACTGGTTTGTGAATGAAATAAATTTTTAAGTCATCTACTGTACACTCTTCGTTCTTGAAAGCACTTGACCAATCCACAGAGCGGATTTAGTGGTATATAAGTTGCTTCATTGTTATTACTATTAGTATTCCAAAATACAAATGGCATTAATGCCCTTTTCATTTTTTGAAGGAGGGGGTCATACACTCAAATAATTATTTTGAGCTGTTTTTGTAAAATTCTTTGTCAGCATTCAAATTTCTATTAATGATTGAAGAAAAATTACATGTATATTGGAAAATTTACTGTTTACGATTTCTAATTTATTCAAATACATGTTTATTCGAAAAACAGTGTCCAAAATATATAGTTCTGATAATAAAAATGTTTTTACTAGAAAAAAATCATTGCAAAACAACCAGAATCTTACAAACTCTAAATTAGGTAGTTAACAATGAACTGTTTTAATCAAAATTAAGAAAAACCCCCTTGAAATATGACAAACTTTATTCTGATGTACAGTGTACTATAATTGAAAAAATCCCAATTATTTAATAAATCATTAATGTTCCTTTCTTTGAATTCAAATTTGAAAATGATTATAAAGTAAAAGGAAGTGTATAAAATAGCACACACAATAATACCTGTGGGACTTGATTGAGATCCATTTTCACTGTTTCTTTTTGAGAGTGAAAACTTCACATTGCCTTCATTTGTTAGTGTTATTTCACCTTTGAAAGAAAAAACAATCACAATTTTTCAGCTGTAAGCAAGACTATCACAAAATGGTATACAGGATTTACAGAGTGACTCAAATACATTTGATAGAAATTTTGATTTTTTTATGGTAATTGGAGTATGAAGCATGTAAAAGGTGCACTTCAAATGATGATTTATCAAAAATCATGATAAAATCTTATCAATACAACTAACTATAACTATCCTGTTGATAATTCGTTAGTTCATCATAAAAGCCAAGAAATGGGGCTGGATAGAATATTGAATTAGAGATAGAGTTGTCTTGTGCCTGCACTGTAATCATTGTTAACTAGATCAATTAAAAAGTTTAAATTATGTTATAAATTTCTTTTGTACATTTTTCTTGATTTGTTGGAAAATACAATTGTATTATTTTGTATCAACATTGTTATGGATACATTGTTTTTGTTAAATCTTGAAACTTGAAATTGTTGAATTTTAAATAGCCATTACCAGACATCGGGAATTTTTCTGAATGTAGTAGTAGTAGCAGTAATAGATATTGTATTTTATTAAAAAATGCTCTGTTGCAGTCTGAATGCTGATAATTACAGAGAATTCAATTAAAATCCAAATAGCAATAAAAAAAAACTACATCCAAGGCAGCATGCACACAAAGCAAAAAAATAAGCAAGTTCCAATGTCATTGGTTAATTTTCAACTTATAATTGTTGTTTTATGTTTTCAGGGAAGATGAAAGGATACAAATTTGAATACAGCATATTTTTTCTACCTGTGGGACTGGATGTAGCAATGGGGTGTACTCTTTCACTAGTAATGACTGTAATATCACCACTACCCGACATTGTAATTTCTCCTGGATGTATTTCCATGAAAGCATGAACAAAATGCAAGGAAAGGATAATTATTAGTCCTCTTACTAACCAGGTACTTTTTGCCCGTATTCCAATAGCAAGGTATAACTTAACCCGATACTATTAAAGCCACTGCTGTTTAGACCCAAGCGATTCAAAAGTTATATCGTTGGTCTAAATTACAATGACTTTAAAAGACCTGGGTTAAGTTAAACCTCGCTATTGGAATATGGGCCAATGGGAATTACAGAATTAAAAAGTCATGGGCTAACCCAAAAAGAAACATTGTTTAGTCCTAAAGGAATTGTTTTATAAATTTTGAGATTTAAGTTTAATATACAAATATTTTTGTATTAAGGTTCTGCTTAATAAATACACTGATATTATATCAAGTCACTTGTCTATTCTGCAATAACTACTTCATTAAAGAATAAATGAATTTATTATAAAAAATTACTTTTAGAAATATATTTGGATACAAAGTGCTGTAATGATTTAAGCGTTGAAAAGTCAATTATACCAAATCAGGAATAAATTTCTTGTCCATTGACAAATTTTCCTTAAATTTTTTTTCTAAATGTAAATGTAATTATTTCAAAATTCCTGTTTCACTTCACAACACACTTGGATTATCATAACATCACTTAATCTCACAGAATTTAAGAAAATACTACAAAATGAGACACATATTAAAAATGATAACAGCATAATTAATGTTTCTCTTCACTGTGCAAATCTTTCACAATGGAAATTTCAATAGCCAAACGACATGAAATCAGAGGTAAATCTAAACAGCAAATAGTCAATAATTGAGAAATCTGAGATAAAAAAGGGACAATAATCCGACCTAATTTTGCCAATAATCACAAGTGCTATTGAGGTAACACACAGACTATGAAAAACGAGGAAGGAATACCAATTACAATAGTATTGTGATCACTGAAACACTGAAATGCAGACTTGTGCAGTGAAAAAGAAGCTATCTTAATTTCATTGAATTGCACATCTCAACAGTCAAGTAACTTCACCATTTTGAAAACTTGAATAAACATGTTACAAGTGATCACACATGAACAGCAAACCAACCAACACTGGAATCAGGAAAAAAGGGGGGAAAAAAAACCAACACACGTCTGATCCAATTTGGACAAGAGTCACAAGAAAAATTAAATGGTGATCACATATGAAAATCACTAAGAAGTAAAAGGTAACCAATTGTGTAAGTGCTGTTAAAGTGACAAACACAAAATGAAAACTGTGACAGGAGTTTCAACATGTGCCACATTCAACAAAAATGGATCTATGCATGATATCGATCATATCATATCAAAGTATATGACTGCCCAAAATCTATTTAGTTATGCCCCAGTCACATAGAGCAGCGGAAGCAACATTATTAAACACAACTCTTTGTTCACTTTACAGTTGGCTGCCTGCAAACAAAGAGTTGTGTTGAATTGTTTTGCTTCTGGGGCCCTATGTGACTGGGGCTTTAATAATCGTAACTGACTAAAAGAAACGTGATAAAAAATGAACACCACTGAAAAAAGGAGTGAACTTTCAATGAGGGCTGAGCTGCACAAACCTGTCGGGCTTGGTTGAAGCACCGAGATACTATCTGTTTTCACTATCTTGATATTACCTAACGATGACAAAGTGATTTCTCCTTTTGTTTAAGGGTTGGATAAAATGGAAGAGAAAATAGTGCATGGTAAATTAAATCCAGTAGGAAATAAATACTGAAAAGGAAAATACAAATCAGTTATTATAAAATGGTATTCACAGAAATGATGTGAAACACTTTGTAAAATGAAATATCTTGTGGGTCGATTAATAAAAAACTAGCAACAAAGCACAAAATGACTGAGAGGATATTTAGATTGACATCAAGAAAGACATCTAGAACATAGGGATGAAAGAACAAATTATTGTTTTCGTCTGTAGCCTGCAATTTTTAGTTGTTTGTCAGACTTATCCTGCAAGGAAATGACATTTGAAAAAATGAAGAAATTTATAAATGATAGTAGCTAAAACTATTCTAATATGAAAAAAAATAATTCCACTACATAGTTTCATTCTAAATACATGTGTTGTAATGAAAAGTGGGCTTGCTTGTGAAGTATACTTGTCTATATTCTGCCTGTCTGGAATACGCCTTTGTTATATCCTACCAACCTGTCGTTTCAGCTGATGAGATGATCATACCAACAGATTATAGTCTTCTTTAGGCCTTTCATGCATATTCAAGAAATTATCAGTGATAAAAGAAAGATTTTGATTGATTTTTCTACTTACCAGAGTCCAGCTCTGGAATCGCCACCATCTCTCCTCCCTTGTATATTTTACTTGTGACTCTCTTCGCCGAGTACGACCTTATCTTCGTTTTAGAATCCTGCCCATCAATCTCCTCCTCCTTGTACTGTTCCTCCAGTGATGACTCTCCTGCAAACTTAGCCATCGGATCCTGATACTGCTTTGTGATTGTCCCATTTCTCTTGTTCCTCTCCAGCGAATCCTGTCCCCGGTAGCTGCTTCCACGAGTGTTCGTTGACCGTGACGATATAGACTCTTCTTCGGTGATTGGCGTAAGCTCCGCCTCGTATGCCATCTGCTCGCGGTAGGCGGCGGCTGCCATTTCCGATTCGTGCTCAATGTTTGACACGGGCATGTCCTGCAGCATCTCGCGAATCTCCGCAGCTGTTTGCTCCGTTAGCATCTTGCGATGGCGCAACGAGTTTTGATTTTCGTGTAGGATGGTAGTGGAGCGGGTTGATGAGCTGAACCTGTTGTCTGTTTCGTCATGTCGAGGAGGCGGTGCGGACCGGGTGACGGTGCTGGTGGTGGAGGAGTAGTGCTCCTCTGCCAGTCCCCCGCTTCCAGCCCAGGGGTTCTCCATGCGTGCTTTGACTGATCCATCTTGATACACACTGTTCTTCAGAGTACGCACACCTCCGTTGAGGTTTGTGGTGTCCACACGCTGGACGGACGAGATGGAGCCGTTTGCGAAGCCGTTACCGGTACGATGGGTTCCTCCGTTGGCCATCTTATTCCTCATGCTCTTTTCGCTAACCATGGATGTCATGACGACCGCATCTTCGGCAACCTCAACTGGTATCTCATCAGATAAGAAGTGCATTGTTGCTTCCTGGACAATTACAAAATGAAAATTGAAAATTCGATAAATCAGAGATTACCACTACCACATTGTGAGCATCAATGTTAAAGATACCCATTGACACTGTCACTATTAATGTTGATCACCATCAGCATCATCATCATCATTATCATCATCCTCAAAAATGACCATCATGATGATGATCATCATTATTTTGACCAATATCATTGTCATTATCATCGTAATCAACTAATAATCTTCATCTACAACATTACTATCATAATCATCATCACCACTACCACCACCATCATCATCATCATCATCATCATCAACACTATCACCATCACCAAATTACCATCATCCACAATAATTACTATAACGATGGTGAAGTTCATCATTATTTTGACCATTATCAACATAATCTTTGTACTAATAATCTTCATCTACAACATTATTCCTAATCATCATCATCATCATCATCATCATCATCATCATCATCGCCATCCACTACTACAGCCAATATATTCACACTATCTCCAATTCCATCATTATCACTCCCTCCCAAAATCTATAACCCAGACATTTGCTCCTACCTGAGCTTCATAATCCTTGACTGTTCCTCCTAGCAACGAGATGCTATCCGGCCAGTCATCTGGTTGGCTGGTATCTGCATCAAGCCACAGAGGGTTGGAGCTGAAATTAAAACACAAAATCAAATTGTAATGAATTTGTCTCATATGTTCTCCAATGACCTTATCCTATACATTACCCTTCGAGGAAATGATTTACAGTATTTCTATTGAGTAGAAGTCTCCTGGGCCCTGTATCATAGTAGCTTTCAAATCGATTGAACGATTGATATCAATTTTATTGTATTGTATTTTATTATCCAATCATAAAACGAGTAAAACACATTTACATAAAATAACAGCAAGAATATAAAATCAATGCCTGTATATACATAATACGATATGATTGGCTGGATAGCCCAAATCAGCAAAATAAAAACATATGATGCTGTTCTTCCTTGGGGTCCAGTTAAGTATGACAAAATTTACAAAGAAGAAACAATCAAGAAGAAATCAATCATTAGTCTATCAGAACCACATATTAAAGATTTGAAATTGATTCTAATCTGTTTGATGTTACAGACCCCCGATGTATGGAGGTAAAGAGCTTAGAGATTTGCACCACCTGTCAAAACATTATCAAAGATTTTTGGCTTTCTACTTTCAAAGAAAATGAAAAATTGTCCTTAAAGAAAAACTTGAACCCATCTGAGGTTAAAGCCAAATACTCCCTATTCAACCTTATGGGTATTACGAAACTTTGCATTAAACAAGTTAATTCTGTGACCGTGGATAAATGGAGAGACTAGTGTGGAGGTTTACCCCACGGGATATAGATACTGCAAAGTACCCGTATAAAGTGAATGTAATTATATGTTTGAATCCCATCCATTGCGTTAATATCCTTCAGCAAGAAATTCATCCACATTGTATTGCACTCAACCCAGGTGAGATGAATGGGTAATTCCTTGATAAAGCGTATGTGCCTAATAGCCAGGGTAATAATGCTGCAATTGTTAAATGCTAAGGGAATTCTTCATAAAGAGTGGATAAGTGCCGTTATATAAAAGCCGTTCATCATTATTATAATAATTCTAGAAGTGAATGGAATAACTACTTACCCCTGATAGCTGGTGCTTCGGTTCTCCTTCAGCAGGTCAGCATGAGCTTTTCCTAATGTCACTCCACCTCCCTGCATCTTGCGTAGTAATCTGAGATAAGTGAAATATTGTTATTGTTTTCATTATAATCATCAATTTATTATACCAGATATTTCAATCTGAATCAATTAATAGGAAAGATACAACACTGATAATCATTACTATCATTGGTTTAGGCGCTATGTATTAATACCCTGGCGACAATTTCCGCGCTCCTCTCGCATCCGGTCTATTCATGCGGGAAGTCCACAAAGCGTCAATTTGACCACATCCTTTTCCCGCATACAGGAAGTCTTCACAAAAGATGGACGCGGACTTGAATTTGTCTTATTGTCTTATTGAATGAAAATTGCTTGCAGGAATTTTGCATAATGGGATGCATCCGTGCTCTCTCTATGCGTGCCCACCGAGCTGTGACGACCCAATTCACTCACGCAGAAAGGATGCAAGGAGAATAGACGCATGCGTGCATATGAGGCTGTCTGCGAACTTCTGTGCACTATAGAAAATACAACGTGCCTTACTCATGAGTACATTTTCATTGACTACATCATTATTATTCTATTATTGTCAAATCAATCATCACCTTCTTCCTTCTTCCCCTTATGTGAATGTTTGATCATCAAATAATGCTTATGTCATGTTGGGATCGGATATTGTTGAGTTATTGCGTGAAGAGGTACATAAAGAATAAAGATGCAGTTCAGACTCAAGTTCCAGTTCAATACTTTTATTCACCGAGTAACAAACTCAGTTAAAATACATTCAATTCACAAACTGAAGTAACAGGAGAAAGCTGGAATATTATTGAATTGATTGGAGTCTAAGTCGAGGTCGTTTGTCTCTGGTCTCTTTCTGTCAGTGTATCTAAGTTTCTGTCCCTCTAAATTCAGTCATGAAATTACTTTTATACAACTCAAGTTTGGGGGCAATGAAGTTTGGAGAGGGTGATTTGACTAGCTCTGATTGGCTAAGAAAGAGAACAGAAATTCATTGAAGGTGGGTTTGGCAGGAAGTAGGTGAAAGATATTGGGGCAAGGGTGTAATGTTTTAAAGGTAGAATACCTCTACATAACAATTACCATCATCATCATCGCCATCGCCACCACCACCACCACCACCACCATCACCATCATCATCATCATCATCACCACCATCTTCATCATCATCACCACCACCACCACTACCACCACCATCATCATCATCTTCACCATCACCACCACCACCACCACCACATCCACCACCATCATCATCATCACCGCCACCACCATCACAATCATCACAACCATCATCATCCTACCTTCTTCTAAGACAGCATAGGATGATAGCAAAGATGAGAGCTCCAAGGAAGAGAAGGATTCCAAAAGCTAAAAGGGCTGCCTCCAGGATCCCTAGACCACCAAGGCCTCCTCCTCCAAATAGAGGCTGGATGACAAAAAAGGAACACAACAATGATTTACATAAATTGATTATTTAGGGGAAACAAGATTGATTGTGTACAGAAGTCCTATTACTCAATAGAAGGTGTAGCATTGTTGATGCCTGTCTTGCATTTTTATGGAAGATATGAATTAATTCTGAACATAATACTTTTCTGGATTGTTTTTCTTAAAAAAAACAGAAGGATTGCACAATTACCAGATTTATCAGTCATAGCCCTATGTAAATGGTTACCATGGTCACAAAATCACATTAAAATGATGGGTGGTTTCAGACAGTTCAGTGGCTACAGCGTTAGCACATTATAATTACACTGGGTTTAGCCCAGCAGCCACCAGCGCACTTGGCATTTCAAGGAATAAATATTCACCTCACCTGGGTTGAGTGCATTTTTTTAAAGATATTTAAGTATTTAAGATATACTTCTAAAATGTTGAGTGTTTGCATAGCTTATACTTACGTAGACTTCAACAACATTGAGGTCATCAAAGAGAACTTCTATACTCATCGTATTGCGATCTATAAGCCTGCATCAAAAACAGAGATAAAATATTCAAATCTTTTTAAAGGGAAACATTAGAGTTCATAAGGGATGTTGGAAGAATTTAATGACAAGAATCCACCACGAAATTTATTAGAGTACACTTCAATTTATAAATGTAGTCTTTCTCCACTGGTACTCCTTATCTATCTAAAGACACATGCAAAGGACTCGCATCATTACCTCAAAACATAATCACGACTGTCACTATTACCACCATCATACAAATATCACTACTACAGTTACCATCAATTTCAACACAACTAACAATGTCAGATCAACTACCATTAAGAACTACTTCCAACACAACCACATGATCATAACCAGCATCACTAAAATTACCATCATCATCACTATTATCACCATCATTATGATTAGTCTGTAGGCACAGACCATTGGCTTTTGGTGTTGATTTTTGTACAGTGTATATGTATTGCATGATATAGAGTCTGAAATTAAAGACTGCAATGAATTTTCCTTTCCCCAAGGTAAATGATTCATGATATTGTAAAATAGTCTCAATATGCACTATGAATATTTTGGAAAACCGAAGCCAAGATTCTGTACCTACAAACTACATGATCATGATCATGATCACCATTTTCATCATCAAGAACATCATGTCAACATAATCATTGTCCTCCTCGTCNTCACTTGTTAACGTGATCTCTCCTTTTAATTGGTGGCATGCAAAATAAAAGCAGGGGAAATGTTAAAGTTTAAGATGGAGATAAACTTTTTATTCTGTTTACTGAAACGTGGAATGATGAGAACACAATATCACATATGTGACTTACTATTTAGGGGGATTCAAATCATAGTAATCAGATCTTTATTCAGAGATGCAATTTTTACCAAATTCAAATGAAATTGTAAGCATTAACTGATGATCCTTTAATCTCACAATCAATGTATATACCAATTTCTTTTTCTAAACTCTTTCTTAAAAAAATAATTGTTTAAATTTGCTAATTTTGTTAAGGTAACACACCTCAAGCTACGATTTCAGGGCACACTCTTCCTTTGACTGTACTACTTTGTCATTTTACTTTATATTGAACACGATATAAACTACATGTATTTCCGAAAAGTTAACTAGAACGCAGACAATAGGTCCGTGTATTCAACTGTGCAGACACAACAATGACAAGCTGGTACCAAACTCAATAGCATTACAACGGAGCATTGGAATTGTGTTCGAAAATACTTTATATTGTGTTACTGATTATGTTTGTGAAAAAGGAAATAATTGTTCAATTCAACGTAGAGCGTCGGAATTCAAATCACAGCACACAAAAAAAGTACCTGTAGGACTAGTGATGTGACAATCAGGACTGACTGGTGATCTAGGTGACATTTTGGCATGGCCAAACATTACATCACCTTCACTAGTTAACGTGATCTCTCCTTTTGATAGCATTGTGTAAAAATAGAAGTAGGGAAAAAGTTACGTATACATCCACTGGTTTGTGAATGAAATAAATTTTTAAGTCATCTACTGTACACTCTTCGTTCTTGAAAGCACTTGACCAATCCACAGAGCGGATTTAGTGGTATATAAGTTGCTTCATTGTTATTACTATTAGTATTCCAAAATACAAATGGCATTAATGCCCTTTTCATTTTTTGAAGGAGGGGGTCATACACTCAAATAATTATTTTGAGCTGTTTTTGTAAAATTCTTTGTCAGCATTCAAATTTCTATTAATGATTGAAGAAAAATTACATGTATATTGGAAAATTTACTGTTTACGATTTCTAATTTATTCAAATACATGTTTATT
>BQKZ01014234.1:0-10125 GCA_036244855.1 Temnopleurus reevesii | reverse complement strand
CTCTCTCTCTCTCTCTCTCTCTCTCTCTCTCTCCCCTTTCTCGTAAATGCAGTTCCAGTCTCTCCTGAAATTCTGCTTCGTATTTGTTACGAGAACGTACATCGCTCTGATTGTGAACGGGCATTGCAGACCAGTCAATGGAACATGAAAGAATGTTTGGAGAATCAAACGAGATCGTTTTACAGATCCAATCACACCACATCAGAGAATATATCGAGGTCTTGGACAGCGTTTGGGTCCGGTCAAGAATATCTCACAGGGCCCAAGGCAGATCGAAACTCGGATCCTCTTTTCAAGTGTCATGAAAAACTTAGTTTTGAGAATGGATTACTCCTGGCAACGAAGTTCATGATGAGGATCTTGCTAACGATTCCTGTTATCATGCTTATTGAAAAGTAAATAAAAATTGATAGACTTACTTATGCATTTATCGACAGTGAACACATCAAAATATACAACTGGGCAATATTTCACCTAGTTACGAACGACTTTAAGAACGTCTGGCATCAGTTCTTGTGCATGCTAAATAGTCGTAAGATTACCAAATATGAAACAACTTATTCCAGTCGTTGTTAAGGGGGGGGGGAGCAAACCCTGGTGCTATGTTCCCATCGAATAAATAAAAATCAGATCAACAAATCATGAAAAATTGAGAAAATGGGACGATCCGTTCGAAAGCTTTACATCGCGAATGATGGTCTGTGAAATCGGCAGCGTTGACGGAATCTGTGACGTCATGTCGAAAAATTTCTCATTTACTCTGTATACAAAATTTCATATTTTCTTTTCTTTTCACAGAAAAGTAAAACACATATTAGTTTTCGCTTTAGTCTAGCATGCATTTATCGATTCCGCTACTACTTTGAGAAGAAAAATGTCCCTTATTCCTAATTTTATATTAATCCATTAAAAACTGTACAAAAAGTAAATGGGGAATTGTTCGCATTTACGTCACAGATTCTGCAAAAGTTGTCGACTGCACGGATCCCCATCAGCAGTGGCAGGGATCGTGATATCACTTATAATTTCTAAATTTACAACTTTGAACGGGTTCTTCGATTTTGCTCAAATTTCCACACTTAATTCCATGGATGGATACCCCTTTAAAGGCTTTTTCAATTAGGTGGAACATCACTTTAGTTGACATCCCAATGGCACGGTGATGAACTCATGGGTGTCGCCAGGGGGTGTGGACCCCCTTCCCCCCCCCCCAAAAAAAAATGTATTGATATATTCATGTATTTTGTGTTTTTATGTATTCATCTATCAATATGAATTTTTTTTTATAGCGGTGATCTTTTGGAAAGTACGAGATGTTCTTAGTATCATTATTGTATTCATATCTACCTTAGATTACATACTAGCTGACTACCAATGCACCACATGGTCATCGATAGGCAACGTGTGAACCTATAAGCTGTACAAATCTTATAGGTGAAAAGAGCAAGAATAGTGCAAAACTGTGAGAAAGTTATTGAAATACACCCCTTTGAAAAAGAAAAAAAAACTATCGACAGCCCTGGAACTTTCATATAAAGCCATTCCAGAAAAATGAATAAACAGAGAAAGAAGTAAGTTAATGAGATAATGATGACCACACACCATGAAAAAGGAGCACATAAGAAATGAAATGTTGAAGATTTATCAACTGCTCGCCATTTTGATCAGATTTTGAACGGTTGCGTAAGTGGTGTTATTTATGATTCCCAACTCTTCCTTCTGCATTATAATACTTTATTGATGATAGAAGGATTGGCTAAATGAATTCCATGCACTGGAAAAACCCGGTCTCTCATTTTGGAAGTTCTACTCACAATGTGTTTCTAATTTTTCTTTTCAGAATCGGACTATTTTGGTCGTTTTTCTTCAGCACGTTCTTAGCTCTCGCCGCCTGTTTGAGTAAGAATCCAAATTCAATCGTTCTTATCTTATGACCTGAACTGATAATGACGATGGTGATAATAACGAAGATTGTGTTGATGATGACAATGGTAATGATGATGGTGATGAGGATGATGAGGATGATGAGGATGATGATAATGATGATGATGATGATGATGATGATGATGAAGATGATGGTTATGATGATGGTTATGAGGATGATGATTATAACGATGATGGTGATGATGATCATATAATGAAGATGATGATGATGGTGGTTGGGATAAAATGATGATAATGGTGATGTTGATAATAATGAAAATGATGAAGATGGTGGTGGTTGGGATAAAATGATGATGATGATAATGAATATGATGATGACAGTGATGATAATGATAATGGTGATTATGGTGGTGATGGTGGTGGTGATAATGATGATGATGATGATGATGATGATGATGATGATGATGATGATGATGATAATGATGTATTTCAGACTAGCATGAGCAAACATCTAAAATTGGGTGTGTATAATATTATATATATATATTCCAGTTTGGTAGTAAAGTTTTGCCTAATTATTTCGATACTGTATTATCATACCGCTACTTTCTTCCGTTCCTCGATCACCCTACACTGACTTTTTCCTTCAATCTGAAATATATAAATTGAATAACACCACGATTATCTCATTATTTGAATGCACAGTGATTGGTTTTGCAGACATGGTCTTCTTACTTTATCTATCTCGAGCGCTTCATGGTATCGGATCAACGGGATTGGAAATAGCAGGTAAAAATATGTTGCTTATCTGTGTTAGTATACCTTTAATGATGTTGAGAAAGATTCACGAAGCAGAACGTGTCGGAAAACGATATTTAATATTCTTATTAAAACGCTTGATAAATTTTCGGTATCCTCTTTGATAACTAGTTGATCTATTCGGAATTTAATAGATTGACCTAAAGTATTAAGAGAAGGGTTTATCCAAAAATAATATTTTTTCAACAAAGCTAAAAAATTTGGTGAGTAAAACAATAAGAGTTTGAAGAAAATCGGACAGGTAATAAAAAGAGTTATGAATGTTTTAAGAATTGGAAAAATGGGCAAATCAGTTGAAATTTCCAGAGATGTTGCCAGTTTGATGACATCATGGGTGCACAACTAAATAGAGTTTTCATTAATATATTCTGCAAAATTCATCATTTTTACAGAAGATTGCAAAGTTTGTATGAATGTATAGTGAATCTACATATCTATCATACACATATCTTACGGTTAAAGATTTGAGGAAATCATATTTTTGGGGAAAAAGTAACATTTTATGGCATTATATGAATGTAATAAATGGTCAGTTGTGCACCTATGACGTCACCAGTTACCAATTTGTCTAAATATATAAACATTCATACCTTTCTTATTAGTAGTCCAATTTTTCTCAATCATTTTTGTTCTGTTTAGGTATCTAATTTTCCTGCTCTGTTGGAGAAACATTATTTTTGGGTAGACTCTCCTTTTAAAACAACGTGAAAGAATGGAATGAAACAAACTAGACATTAACAGGTTCATTTCAATTCATTATTTTCACCTATAGGAATCAATTTACTGGCTGTCTTGTATCAGGATGATGAGAGGAAGAGAGGGTTCGTTCTCGGTTCAGTTATCAGTGCCTTCGCCATCGGAACTCTAAGTAAGGTTTGATGTCAATTATGATACACATTTAGAAAAGGGCTGCAATATTACCCCTGGGAGCACTACTTTGAGTGCAATATTGCACCTTGTCTTCAGAGTACTATATTTTACAAAATATAAAAAAACGCGGTAGCTGAGTGATTCGAATCTTTGGCTTGATGTATCACTTCATTCCAAGCCAAAGACTCTACCTACTGGGCTATTCACTGCTCTCGACAGATGAATAGACATCAAACACATTTTCTATCTACTCTTTACAGGGGACTGTGCCCCAAAGAAAAAATAAGTCCATAAAATACGTCCCCTGTGTTACATTAAATTACCCCTTTTCTTAGCGTGTAGGAAATGAGATGGTTGAGTCGGGGGGGGGGGGGAATCATTACGTTGCTTTATATATCTTTATCTCTATCTATATATCTATCTCTTCACCTGAATCTTCCTTTTTTGCCTTTTCAGTCGGTCCAACTTTAGGTTCTGTTATGTACGGTTTAATTGGGCAAGCAGCTCCATTCGTCGCCCTCTCCGCTGTGTTCATCCTTTGTATCGGTGAGATTAAATTTCTTTGATTTTCTATAATAGCCTAATTATAGCCTCGAGCTGTATCAAAAAAGAGTTTGTCCATTTTCATTAAGCCATTTGACACATGATCGATAATCAGTTAATCGCCAAAAACTTAAGATTTTTTTTACGATAAACTATTCCGCCGACCGAAAAACTTAATATTTCACCAATAAATCTTTATTACCATGCGTTTCAAGTGAAAAACTAGGTTCACTATATGCTATATGTCACAGAAACCTCTTCTCAGAAAACTAAGATCATCCACCAAAAACTGTGGGGTTTTTGCCCATACTCTAATCTTATAGATTAACAATTTCAGATCATTAACCGAAAACAATTAGTTTACCAATCGAAAAATTTTCGCACCAGACTTTTTCTGACACCAAAATGTTTATCTCTCAGACGGGTATTTTTCTCTCGTGACTGGAGGAAAAGTGGGAAAATACATGTATTATCATTTGTATGTGATGTAATCTCATTTTACATTGTTTTGAATGATTCAGAGTATTCTATCATTATAAAAAAATTCACAGTGTACAATGAAAGCAATAAAATATCAGTCTATGTCCCCCAATAAAAAAATAAATAAATAAAAAAAAACCACGCACATTAGCATGATTAGAGTAGGATTCGTTCCGAGACCTCCAAATTACGGATAGCTCACCGGTCGGGCGAATTGTTCGGGATGATGAGTATAATGTTATTGTGAATATTTTTGTACACAGCATTGTAATTAAACCACGTCTCCACAGATTCATTAATGACACTGTCCATGTATTTCTTTTTTTAATATTATGATATAGCTATCATTCCACTCCTCGTGCCTGTGAAAATCCGCTCTGATCTATCTGGATCCAATGGTTCTTCAATACTAACATTTATCATGAATCCCTATACTTTATTGGTTTCTGGTAAGTATTTTCTTTGAGACTAGGTCTGCCCCCCCCCCCCCAAATAGTTATTTGATTGAACGAAGAAGAATGAGGCGAGCAGATGAAAAAAAAACTTTGAAGCAAATTGGACACTAAATGAGAAAGTTATGAATATCTAAATAATATAATTCAGCAATGATTTTTGTGCAAATTAGCACGGATTTTGACGTATTTCATGCACTTTTCTGCAAGTAATTTATCATATAATATTGTTCATTAAACTTCTCTTTTTCAACCCTTTCACGAAAAATGTACATTTTATATATATACATGTATATGGATGCATATTCAATTTTTAGATGAAATGTTGATTTGATTAATTATTTTAAACATAAGTATGCGTCAAAGTTGACAGTCAAAACAGTACACGACTCATGTCATAACACGTGATCAAAAGTTCACAGTTTCCATGTAAAATCACTGTTGAAAACATTTTTTTAAATATCATTCAAATATTCATAACTTTCTTTTCCTTTTGTTGTCCGATTTGATTTTGTTTTCCTAATATTTTTCTGGGGCAGACGACGTTTAAATTAACCAATACCCACAAGTAAGTTTTACCCGAAAACCTGAAATGTGTAATGTTTTTAGTTCTGTTATATATGTGGAATAGTTTAATATTAAAATTTCGCAGACCATTTCACTTAAATATGATACCGTTTTTGTTCGTTAAATTAATGCGTCATTTGTTTTGCAGTGGTGAATTGTCAAAATAGTTTTACTTTCATTGTCTTAAATTCAAATCAAAATCTGGTAACTTATTTCAATTCATTCTTTGTAATATCGACAACAATTAAGAAAATTTTAAGAAATGATTTAAAATGCAGATGCTACAGTCAAAATAACAAAAAATGCATTTTAACCCGTCGTCTTTCGTTCGTTAATTGAATAGTTTAATTTCACTAAAAGATTAAGTGGGAGGATAACAACACTTCACATGCCGCTAATCATGCACGGAATATGATCGACGTATTCGCCATTGTTAAATGAACACCGATCTATTAATGTGGGTGTTTGGAGCATACTTGAAGATCAATCTAATCAAAATGAACCCAATAGAGTATTTGTAAAGTCGCTCAGAAATGAATATGTTATTTTGTTTCCTTAAAAAAGGTATAATGCAAAAAGGAAAGGAAAAAAGATTACGATGATCAAAGTTTTCAAAATTAAAGCTTATGATAGGTATTGATTAAGGACGAAAGAAGAGGTGTGGGGCTTACTGAAGATTACCCTGTTTCTATCCTCTTCAAAAATGCGATATCGGAAATATATCTTTCGAACGATTTGTTTGAATTCAAAATGATATTATTTTATCCCCAGCAATTGCCTTGCTGACTACGCTTGGATTAGCGTACGCTAGTGCCACACTACCGATATGGTTACGATCTAACTTCAACACACCTGAGTGGCAAATTGGTATGGACCTCTTTTATTCTTTAGAGTATTCCTTAAAGGGGGAGTCCAAACGAAAAAATAAATGATCATTATTCTTAAGGCGTCCTCATTTGACAGCCCCTTTTCTGAAAGCTAATTTTTGTTGCTTTGTATGATAAGTTATTCCCATGTCTTCCTTAACAAGCAAATAGGCAGCAAGCATAGAAAGGGAAATTCATTATAGAAACAGTGAAGAAGGCTGCATATTGCGCCAGTAAGCAGGTATAAGAGGACTTGCCATTTTCAACTCGTCTCCTGGATCCACCGATGAAACTATTCTGATTATTGGTTTGATTTGATTTGATTTCAATCTTAATCATAATACAAAGTGCAGAGCCCAATCAATGGTTGACTATATCGCTTAATCAATCTCATATCTTCTCATCAGGTGTAGTATTCATACCAGCGAGTGCCGCACATCTCCTCTCAGGACCGATCATTGGTTACTGGCAGAAAGCATTGAAAAGGTATACTTGCGGTATTGTCTAAATAAAAACACCTTATATATTTTTCAGAGCAATCAGACACATTCCAATACAACCGGATACATTCCAATGCACTTACATGCAACTTTCTGTAATTTGTGGAAAGCCAACAATGATTCTTTTTTTCGTAATAATGTTCATTTTTTAAATAAAGTGTATGAAAACTTATTGATGATTTGATATCGAATGTATATGGTAACAGTAAATTCCATGAATATTTGTTACCGAAGAATCTGAATATTCTTTTATCGAAATATTAATAATACATAATAGCACTACACAATATATAGCGCTCAAACCGAAGTGTTTCTGAGCACTCTTTGTATTATTACCCGGCTATAGCATGGCCGCTCACTACATTTAATTAATTTCTTACTATAGGTACCCATTCAACTCACCTGGGACGAGTGCAGCACATGGTGGATATATCTATTGCTGAAGGAAATAACGTCATGGGTGTGTGGAGGCTCCATGGTGTAGTGGTCATGACTCTCGTCTTTCAACTAGAGGGTCGTAGGTTCGACTCCCACCCATGGCGCTAATTTCCTTCAGCAAGAAATTCATCCTTATTGTGCTGCACTCAACCCAGATGAGGTGAATGGGTACCTGGTAGGAATATTTATTCCTTGAAACGCCAAGTGCGGTAGTGAAGTGGCTGCCGGGCTAAAACCAGGGTAATAATGTTGCAATTGTTATTATTATTATGGGTGGGATTTGAACCACCGACCCTCTAATTGAAGTGCGAGAGTCATAACAGCCACACCACTTTCATATGTTCTGCATGCTTTCAATCGACAGCGATTTCTTCTAGTGAACTGTGTTTGACAATATAATATAATTTCCCCGCTGACATTGTTATCAATTCATCTTTTTTTTCACTTTATCAGATGGCGATGTATGTTTATTGGTGCTTTAGTTATGGTAATTGGAATTTCAACAGTAAGTATATACTCTGCACACTGATGCGTTTACATGTACATACTTGTAGTTAAAGACATATATTTCAAGGGTAAATCCTGAACTACCTGGTGCAAAATCTTTCCATGGTTACATTGATCGCAAAGATATAGGCAACAGTAAATGTTACACAACATATTGTTTAACGCATGAATCATATCTATTTGACAAGAACCCATGGTAGAACAGCGGTATCCACCATTTGTAAATGTTGATTATATTTGTATGAATTAACGGAAATAAAAACAACACACAAACAACGATTACAGGTTCATGAGTATCATATGTTTAAATGATTTAGTAGTTGATTGGTTGCTTGATTGGTTTTATTTCCGATAATCATAAAAGATACAACACAAAAATGCAACATGAAATTATTATATTTTTGTCTATTGTTTCTTTTTTATTTCAAGCTCCCATTGGCATGCCTAAGCTGGCACCTGATGCCTTCTATGTTCCTGATCGGCTTTGCATTTGGTAAGGATCTTTTTCTATATTACACATTATTTTTACGAATATAATACGTGGGTGCATTGGTTGGTTGGTTGGTTGGTTTAGTGGTTGGATGGCGCTCTTCAATCTCTGGAGATTATTATGACTCGGGCTTTTAAGATTTGCATTAAGATGCAGTCCGATCTCAGATGAAGGTAGAGGGTTTCCCACAAAAACGGTCCATAATTTGGATACAAAGTGACGCTCAAATTCCTCCTCAAAATCCCCAAACGCCTTAAAATCCGAATTTAGTTACCTAGTTTTACGAATATGATTATCCTCCCATGATTATAACAATTGCATAACACTTGGGAACAAAATGGCTTCGTGGTAAAGGGACTCCGGGAATGCTGCTCAGGCACACATAATATTCTGCAATCAACCTGATCAATACATTCTCAACTTACCCAATGATTGATAATAAGGAAATTTTTGCCTAACAAATGAGGGAAAAAATGCCAAACAGTGGTTGAATTGTCTTTTTGCCCAACACTATTTGCAGTTCATTTTTCATGAGAAATATCGTTATTGACAAATAGAACATTTCCAGAGTCTTTCCCTATCTTTTATTTCACAAAGTATTCAACTATATAGAGCACAATATCTTCATTTGGTCCCTTCTCATTTGTAGTTTATATATAATTCCCATCGCTATTTGAATATTATGTTAAAATTGATGCAAGTTGTTTGAAACTGTTGTATACAGGTACCGTGGATAGTACATTAATCGGGATAATGTACCGTATAGTAGATGTTTGGCACAAGGGAGCACAGAGCACCGCGGCCGCAGTTTTTGTCTTCGAGTTTTGCCTAGCATACACCATAGGTAAGTACCCTAAGTATAACTTCAAAAGAAATATTCTATTGTGATGGGCTGCATATTTCCTGCGAGAAATTACTCCGATTAACTATTTTACTACCGCTCTGATTTCCCAGTGGAAGCCTGGCATTCATTTCGCTACGGATTTTGTGAGTGGCTTCTCGGTTTATTTATTTATTTTCTTTTTGAACGGAAACTCTGAACAGTATTGACCGTGCCTAAGGCGAGCACACATCTGGAACTATCCTGTGAGCAATAAATGAAGAAAATGAGATGAACGAAGGGTGACAAATTAAGGAAAACCCGACAATAAGGCCTAAATTCAAACTTTCTGAATTATCAAATTCCAGTGGTGTACTCTGATGGCGATCCTTTTTTTTTTCAAATTCAAAATAACATTTATTTTTTCCTTCAAACAGACACATTTCTGTATACATCAATACAATATTCAAAATAGAAAATCAAATGTCAATAATATACAGAAATAGCATAAACAAAATACATACAAATATTAAAGGAAAGGGCGCAGATCCAGAAGGCGAAGCCTGTGTTGGGAGCGCCAAAGCATTGAACAGTACAAATACACAAAACAATACATTAAACAATTATGTACAAAAGTTAGAAAGGGATAGGTGGAAAAGGAGGAAGGAAATAGAAGAGAGAATAGAGATAGGCTGCAACATTACAATGATATAAAGTGTGGGAAATTTGTAAACAATAAACAATAAATAGGTATGATATTGTACAGGGCACATACGTGTTAAGTTGACATATTTGGCAGAATCTGCGATGTACAAGCAAGAAATGATCCTTTCATGTTGAAATTATGTCAAATTCAGTATAAGGGTTTAACATAATTCTTTGAGAAATT
>BQKZ01014232.1:0-10302 GCA_036244855.1 Temnopleurus reevesii | reverse complement strand
AATGCATTTTTCACAAAACGGCCTAATCAGAATTGAGTCTTTATGTCACTGATTCCTTGACGTGGAAACACAAGGGATGTGACCTTTATCGACTGGCAAGACGTTGCCTATGAGGGCCTCCTTCCCCTTCACTGAACGGTCTTTTTATTTCAGTGACCATGCTTGTTGACCATTTCCTGTGCAACATTCTTCTGTGAGCAATGTGGACCAAAATCTATTAATGCATTGTTCCCAAAACAACCTAACTGGAGTTGAGTCTTTGTGTCACTGATCCCTCCAACGTAGGAGATCTCATACTAGAAACACGGGGAGGTGACCTTTATCGACTGGCAAGACGTTGCCTACGAGGGCCTCAATGAACAGTCTTCATTTCAGTGACCATGCTTGTTGACCATTTCCTGTGTAACATTCTTCCTTTAATCCCTAAATCCAAGTCCAAGGGGCTGACTGATGAATAAATTATTAGTCACAAGTAATTAATCCATTCAGAACAGAAACGATTCTATCGAAAATTTGATCACTTTCTTTTGGAAATTGGCAACACTATTTTTCCATCTATGATTACGTTAAATATAAGGCTACTATAATACACTCACCATGAAAGTTAAAAGGAAAATTGTGATTCACCTCATTGTAAGTTGTGTTATGTTCCCAATTTGTTGATTTTTGACAAGTTCAATGATTTGTTTTCCTTTGAAAATTCCTTGCATCTACAGCTACATTTACTCTTTGTTGAGTTCTTTTTTTTTTTGCTTGTTGACCATTTCCTGTGTAACATTCTTCCTGTAATCCCTAAATCCAATTCCAAGGGGCTGACTGATCAATAAATCATTAGTCACAGGTGATTAATCCACTCTGAACAGGAACGATTTTATCGAAAATTTGATTACTCTCCTTTGCAAATTGGCAACACTATTTTTTCCATCTATGATTCTGTTAAATACAAGGCTACTTTAATAGACTCACCATAAAAGTTAAATGGAAAATTTTATTAACTAAATTGCTTAATGTTCCCAATTTGTGGATTTTTGACAAGTTCAATCAATTTTTTCTTTTGAAAATTCCTTGCGTCTAAGGCCCCAATCACTCTTTGTTGGGTTAACTGGTCAAGAAAATCGACCTCGCAAAGTGGATTTCAAAACTAGTTTATAAGTCCACTTCACGACTGTTTGTCCCATTCAGACTTGCCGCTAGACTAGTTTCTGCTAAACTGCTTTCCGTGGTGTAGTGGTCATGACTCTCGCCTTTCAACCAGAGGATCATACGTTCGAATCCCACCCATGACGTCAATTTTCTTCAGCAAGAAGTACATCAAAATTGTGCTGCACTCAACCCAGGTGAGGTAAATGGGTACCTGGCAGGAATATTTATTCTTTGAAATGCCAAGTGTGCTGGTGGTTGCCGGGCTACAACCAGGGTTATAATAATGCAAAGCGCCTTGAGCACTCAGCAGAGTGGATACGTGCGCTATATAAATTGCATAGATATCATTATCATTATCATTATCATTATCATTATTATTATAATGGTTAAACACTGTAGACCTGAATGGGGTCCTAGTCTTCGGTAGATCAATAAAGAGCATGAGATTCATTACTTTTTGACATGTTTACGAATAGAATCGAAAAGTCTTATGATTCGACAGAATTCCATTTAGGGGCAAATCCAAGGCTTTGCAATGTCAGTTAGGCTAACAAAGAATTAGTGTCTTGATGAAATTGCTTGAAATTCAATTTGTGTGTCAAAGGTAAGACTGTTATATACATATTGAATTTCACAGAATGTAAATAAATAGTTGTCAAAAAGTTTACATTTTGGCATACCAGACATGGCACATTCGTGGAATTGCCCTGAGCACTTTGAAATTAAGAATTACAGGTTCATTCTTTTTTCAAGATGAATGAAGAAAGGGACTGTTGTAGAATCTATTACATTTCACTCACAATAAAACATTCTCAACTCTCCTTCTTGTCTCAGTGCCTCAAGCTCTTTTAAATATTTTTTTTTCCATAAGCCTTCAGACAAACAAGAGGTGGGGCTTCAATTGGAAGTAACCCCGAATCAACCAATGTCACAGACATGAAAAACCAGGGGAAAGTTGAAAATTAGCTCATAAAATGATATATTACATGTACCTTAAATACACATTCTAGAATAAATCACAAAATTAATATAATTGAAGCAGATAGTTGTTCTTGAGAACTTAAACTTAGCCAAATATTAACTTCCCCATTGGGCAGCAATTTCATAAAACAATTATTTAGTACTTTAGGTTGAAAAGAAACCTATTTGACCCAAAGTTTCACACTCACAGTTAGTCACCAGAATAAAATTTACGGTTTCTTATTATAATTGAATTAAGTTTCATATCCCAACGTATATCAAAACACACCACATAAATCATGTGAGTTTAGTTTTGTAGTAACATTAAAATCAAACATGTCAAATTAAGTGAGTGTTTAGTTGCTATAAAGTTGCTATTTATTGATGGCAGCCAATGGAAATTATTGTTACATACTTTTAGGCACATTTGCAAATGCAAAGATTGTAAACCAATCAGAATGTGTGTTATAAGTTGCAACTCATATAAAGTTAATTAGCAATTAATTGTAATTTTCTTGCAACAACCTCTGAAAGTCAACAATTGGACTTTCCCATTTCAATACCGTTATCTTTCCTAAGGCTTATTTTTGAGATTTGGGAACTATAAATAGATTTGAAGTGGTAGTTTAGATGAATTTAACTCCATTTATTCTCAGACCAAAATTATTTAAATTCTCCTTCATTGATTTAATGGATCAGAATAACTAGACAGGAGGAATATAATTCCTGTGGAAGCATTGTGGTGTAGTGGTCGTGACTCTTGCCTTTCAACAAGAGGGTCGTAGGTTCGAATCCCACCCATGGCGTTAATTTCCTTCAGCAAGAAATTCATCCACATTGTGCTGCACTCTAGCCAGGTGAGGTAAATGGGGACAGCAGGAAGAAATTTCTTTAAATGCGGAGTGCCGTAATGGTTGTCACCTACAGCTGGATAATAGTGAGTGTAAAACTTATTCAGCGCCATGAGCACTGATAAGGTGGACATGTGCGCTATACAAGTAACCAGCATTATTATTATCATTAGTAATTCAATCTTTGCAAAATGAGTCCCTTACGTTCCAGGCAATTTCAAAACCATGGTTCAAAACCATAAAACTTTCAGTTGCCAACTTCCTAATCATACAGGAATTTCCTGGAACATTCTGTGATAGTAAACAGCCATGTACACATCAGTCAATAAACTATAGTGGCTATCATAGGTAAGAGAAACAGATCATTACTATGAAAAAGGATGAATTGATCATACTCTATCCCATAGTATCTGGCCTATATCACGCCACTTCCATAACATTCAATGCGGAGTAGACTGCAATGGAAGACTGGGGGTGAGGTGTCAAGCTCACTTTATCTTCAGTGTTACGATTGTTTACTTTGAATTCTCAACTTGTACCCCATTTAGGTTTTTATGGTGAACAGCTGGATGTACACCAGATGCTTTTTCTAAGCACATAAGACAATAGATCAGGACGATGAAAATTGCAAAAAAGTCCAAGTACCTTATTAGGCTGAAATTCACAGGTTTTCACTGGCTGAACATTCGCTAAACACTGGATAAGTGTGAATGGAAAGTGAATGATGGTGTAGAAGAGCTGGTGGGGGGGGGGGGGGGTATTGAAGGCTAAAAAATGATCTTACCGTATTCTATGCCATCATATCTTGCCATATTGGATGCTACTTCTACTGTGTTCAGTACAGAGTATAGACTGCGATGGAATACTGGGTGTGAGGGAGTGATATCGAGCTCACTTTAGCTCCAGCGGATACAAATGTTCCCTCTGCATCATATACCACATTCATGCTTATACTGTGAACATCCAGGTACACAATACGTTTCTCCACACCATACCAGACAAAAATAGATCAGGACAATTAAAATTGATGGAAAAATAGTCTGAATGCTACATCAGACTTGCATTTCCCAGGTGTTCATTGGATAAAAGTCTGTCAAACGCCAGATAAGAGTGAATGTGATATTAGTAACTGATGATGGGGATGGAGGGGAAGGGGTGAAGGGTTAAAAAGAGGATCTTACCATATTCTATGCCATCGTATCTTGCCATATTAGACGCCACTTCCACTGTGTTCAATACCGAGTAGACAGCGATGGAATACTGGGTGTGAGGGAGTGATATCGAGCTCACTTTAGCTCCAGCGTTCTCAAATGCGTCAGCAGCATTGGACCAGGCTGTTAGGACATCGTTACTCACACCCGGCGCATGGTACTCCTGAAATAATAGACACAAAATCAAATCAAATAAAATCAGTTAGTTTCAATTATTTCGAAGGTTAAAACATATACAGAGTCATAAAAAATGATAGTAATATAGCGAGAGAAACAAAAAAAAAAGAAGCAAGGCTTGCTCAGAAGGTTGGCCCTTGTGAGGAATAGCTTACAATAATATGATATACATGATGTATATTTACAGTTCTAGGCTGTGAGCCATACAAGCATACAGAAAAACATTTAAACAAATAATCATATTGGAATTACAGATATCAATCAGAAATAAACAACAGAAGACAGGACAGTCGAAGAAACAAAACAGAAGAGAGAGAGAAAATAATATTACAGGAGACTGTTGGTTGGGAATGATCAAATAAAATGAAGTTCCAAGCTTCAAACAACCTTTTGATTTTTGCTGGCTATCTTTCGCTTCTCCTGAGGATTTATTCAAGCCTAATGAAGTCATTTTGGCATTTTACTCCCTCCCTCTCTCCCCCATCTGTGGACCAGTGGGTGACTTCAAGTACAGTGTTCGGTGTTGGTGTTGGTGTTGAGAGAGCAAATCGGCCCGTAAACCGAGCTCCAACACCGGTGGTCGGTTCACAGAAGCGATACGATCGCCCAACACCAGCCACAATACCGAGTGACGTCACACATACTCGCACAAATCCTCGCGAAAAGCTTGACGATAAACTAATTTTCGGTCTGAAATTCTCAAATTGATTTATTTCAAGTCATACAAATCGTGTAATCTTTTTTAAAATCCAGAAGGAAAAATATTGCCTTCCAAAATAAAGCATGTGGTTTTAGTTTTTATATGCAAATCTCATAAGCTCACTGTAAAGTTGAATTAACCACTGACACGTCACGAGTTGTCGTAGCGAAACTGGTACTGTTCTGCGAGTCGAAAACAAATGCATGATTTCAACATCAACACCAACATCGAACGTGAAGTCGCAATTTTCCCAATCCCTAGGGGTTGGTGTTGAAGAATGGGGAAATTGCACGTAAATGGTCAACACCAACCGCGATCCTCGGTTCAGCAGACGACATTCAACACCCAACACCAGCAATCAACACGAACGACCAGAAATACGTCAGAATCTTGCGAGGTCAACCCAAACACCGACAGTCTTCAAGTTTGGTGTTGAGGCTGGCGTTCAACAACGTATTTGAAGTCACCCAGTGTTCAACAGAAAGAGAGAGGGAGTAAAATGCCAAACAACTTGATTAGGCTTAGGAAAGTCCTGAGGGGAGGACGAAAGCTAGCCAGCAAAAGTCAAAATTTGGTAGAAGCTTGAAACCGAATTCTATAAGATGATTATTGACATTTGACAATATGGGCACGGGAGAAATGTACTTAACAAGTACTAATAAGAATTTTAAAACTTATCTCAAAGCTAACTCTAACCCTTTGTATCCTCTGGGAAAAAAACCCTCTAGCCTAAAAATTCAAATATTGATATAATCATTATTCTGAAGCAGTCCCCGCACTTTGGACCTATGTTCCTTGATAATCTCTGGAATGCATCATCTTTTAACCCATTGATTACTGAAACAGGGTAGTCCATGCACAAACTCTAAGAGAAATAGAGAATTCAGTAGTCAATGGGTTAACATCACTAGGAAGTCATTGATTAAATTCATGCATATCCTCATGATGTAAGTTTAGTTCATTGAATAAAATTGATTTCTTGTCAATGATTTATTGGTCCTTTTGCAATTAGGTTTCCTTCTGTATATCAATAAAGTTAGATGTGTTTACATATTTCCTTTGTTCAGCACACAAATTTTTTTGGTACATTGTGCTATATTATTATCATCTTGAAACGTTTGTTATAATTTGCTCCTATTGTTCTCAAGAGCCTCATCATCATGATACTGAAAGTTCTGAAGAAGGGATCTTCAAGTGAGGAAAGAAAGACTAAAGTGGTCGAGGCAATTAAAGATGATGAAGCCTTCAACATCATCAAGAGTGCTGTTACAGAGGGTCTATACCAGAAGTAGAATGACCGCAGTGTGACAGCTCTTTTATTTCAGGAAATTACATCTCAGAAATATGAAAAGATGAAATATAAGGAAGTTATGATGCACTTCTTTATCAATTGGATGTTCACTTTCTGAAAGTTTTAATGAAGAGGATGATTAACTTCACCATTTCCTGATTTTCCAATTACAAAATTGTCTGCATTCATAAGCATTGATAAGAGGAAGTAAATTTACACATATATTTGTGTAAACATTTCCTTCTCTCATCATCTTGAAAACATGTTTATTACCTGAACTTGAAATATCCTTTTTGTAATACTTGAGTATCTTTGTAAAAGTATAGAGCGCAACACAGATATAATACTCTATAGTTACTGGAATATTGCCAAAGAAAATAAACAATAATAGTGAAATAAAATTGTTGGGAACAACAGTGAAATTGGGCTTTTGCTCAAAGAAACATGGCGAGAAATAATACTACATATGTCATCAGAAGTCGCTAATCACTGTACAATGTATCATAATTACCCTGGCTTTAGCAGTGCAGTTAGCAACATGCTGTGTTTGAAGGAATAAAATCCTACCAGGTATCCACTCACTTCGCAGGACCAAGTGCAGGAAAATGCGGAAAATCCAGGTAACATGCAATTCTAATAGAGCTCTATTAAATTTGCATGTCACCTGGGTTTTTCGTATATAATTTATTGATGCTAGTAATTAATGCCATAGATGAGATTTAAACCTACGAACCACTGGTGAAAAGCACGAGTAAGAGAACTTTACCACAATGCTTCCATATTAGAGTGGTTTTGTGATATAATGATAGCGATTTTGGAGGGCAATACAGTGAGAGGGATGTGCATTGGACCATTCCATAAATCAATGGATTGTATAGTGGCAAGTTCATTGTTTAGCATCTAACATGACACATGATATCACTTAAAGGGGTACTACATGTATTATGAAAAAACGTGGAAATATGTGGATCAATGAAAGGGAATTGGAATGCGCAATCACCTGAATTGAAATCCCTGCATTGATCCACATATTTCCTTTTGTTATTTACAGAACCACCTCTGAAACATGATCTAGAAAGGTGAACAAACTTGACTCTTGTGATGTCACAACAGGATTGACATTTGAAAGAAATTTTAGGGGCGTTCCCTACTAAGCCAACATAAAAATGGAAAAAAAATATTATAAAATATATGAAACACATTTGGGCCCTCTTTCACTGAAAAGGGTATTGATAATGGTATAATACATCAATACAGATCAACTTGTATTTTCATAATAGTTACCCTTTAACACACTTGCCAATGTAAATACCTTTCACATCAACTTAATTTACCAAGAGGGAAGTAAGTGGGATCCGATGTTGCTATATGTGTGAATAGATGTTACTGTATTAGCCGCATAATGACTTGAATACTCATCAATCTCATCTGCTCATTCATATGTGAATGAATATAATAAATATCATAACCAGAATATTTAACTATCATACCTTCATACGAAGCCATTTCTGATGCGAAAGGGTTTCATATAGGTATTCCACAAGTATACCACATGTATGATAGTTAAATATTTTCACACTCAGCCTAATTGGTTATTTTGACAATATCAATTGAATACTCACTTGTGGTATACCGATATGAAACCCTTTCACATTAGTCTAATCGGTTAATTTTACAATATAAATTGAATACTCACTTGTGGTACGCCTATATGAAACCCTTTCACATTAGTCTCATTGGTTAATTTGACAATATAATTTGGATACTCACTTGTGGTATACCGATATGAAGCCCTTTCACATCAATCTCATCGGGTAAAGTAAACGGTGTAAATGGATCCGTTACAGTGGTTGAGTCCATTGGGTCATGACCCGCCATTGCACCTATACAAGGGAAAACACAAGGGGAAATAAAATGAGAATATCATTTTAATATTATGGTACTTCACAAGTTTTTTTTAAATGATTCTTCTCATAAACAACATGATTTTTCATCAATTATTCTATAATTCCCTCCATCCAAAATGAACGACCACAAACTTTTACAACACCACAACTTCAAATCGGACGCATCTCAAAGATCTATATATATCTATGAATGCTCAACACCATTATACCATAATTTATCGCACATGTCTCCATGGAAAATAATCAATATGAGGGTTTACTAATAGATGCAAATGTCATGCGTTTTTTATACAAAAAGGTTGTTCAGAAATCTTGCTTGAGACATGCCCGATATAGTAACAAGTAAGGTATGCAAATTGGATTCCAATAAATCTAGTTTAATTGTTAAGGAATATCACATATCTATGGTCATTGGCAGGAAATGTGCATAAATTCGAATCTATCATTAAACGAGTCTATTCTTTGGTCTCAGGAATACCACATAAATATCACTGGCTAGAATTAAGCATGCATGAATTCGAATCTATCATTAAACTGGCCTTATTGTCAATGGGTGCTGTCTATTAATGACCCACAATTACTTGAATCAACAGTTTTGGTTCAGGGAGACAGACATGTCTTGTATGGCATATTTACTGTGTTTTCCATTGGAAATGATTGAACATAATGTTTTTTTAGGTTGACAGTTGGTTGTAAAATTTACTGACATCTATTGAGGTTGTTACCTCTCATACCAAAATAAAGACAAAGAATAAAGCCAAAAATTACTGCTTAAGCTCGGCATCCCTGAATAACAGATAATGCAGATCTCTCAACTCATATAATGGAAAAAGCGGAATATTTGCTGATAAAGGAAAAAAACATGTTTCCAAGAAAAAAACATGTTTCCAATAGGACTGTTTTGTAGAGTTACTAAGAAAAATAAAAGAACTCTTTTGAAATGGCCTTGAAACTAAAAATAGTCAAAAGTTCCTTTTCTTTCCTTAAAATTCCTAATGGTTGGGAGGTGTGTATAATGAATGGTTTACCTAATATAGCAGCAGCATCATCAACAGTCTTGGTAAGAATACCAGGGACATCTAGTGAATTGACAAGAGATATCAAACCATGCCTTGAGCAAAGGCCATAGGTAGGCTTCAGACCAACGACACCACAAAATGATGCGGGAAGACGAACTGATCCACCGGTATCGGAACCCAGAGCTCTGTAAAGAGAAATCAAATGATATTATCACTGTGGATGTTGCTAGAAACTTGCAATCAAGTATTAATCAGTTGCAACTTGAAACGCACATTTTCATGTCATGTTTTCCAGCAACACTTCATTAAGGACATTATGTAAACTGATGACAGATACATGTCTTTAACAAAGGCCCTACGTAGGCTTCAGACCCACTATACTACAGAATGATGCAGGAAGACACACTGATCCGCCAGTATCGGAACCAAGAGCTCTGGATAGAAAAGAAATTATGATATGAATGTTTAGTGAACTGAAAATATATCAGACCAGGGGCCCGTATCATAAAGGTTTGCGATTAATTGCTAATCTGATAGCGATTGATATTAATCGCAAGTCTATGGCAAATCATGTACTAAAGTTTGCAATCGATCGCAAAATCAAATAGCGATTAATCGCAAACCTTTATGTTACGGGGCCCAGGTCTTGAACAAAGACCATAGGTAGGTTTTAGACCAACAACACCATAGAATGATGCGGGATGACGCACCGATCCACCAGTGTCGGGACCAAGAGCTCTGTAAAGAGATATTTAATGATCGAATGGACAATAAGTAATAAGATAAGTAAATGATGTGGAAAATAAATGATTATCACTGATTGCACAAGTTCTCTAGCAACATTCCATTCAGGATATAACGTAAATTGATAACAATTTCATTAGACCTACAGAAAGACGCAGGGAGGCACAACAATCCTCAGCTGTGGAACCAAAAAAGTCTAGATAAACTAGATGAATCCTCGACCGCGCACGGTCAAAATTTATGCCTCCGCCATCACGCAATCAGAAAGATATGTACGGCTTGTTCCATGCCATCAGAAA
>BQKZ01014224.1:0-10198 GCA_036244855.1 Temnopleurus reevesii | reverse complement strand
ATTTCCAATTCAAATGTGCATTACTGAGAAAAAAAGGAAATTTTATTCAATAGAACAAAGCTTGAGAAGATCTGCATTGATCTTCAGGGTGAAGTGACAAAGTGGATAACTATGTTACATGGACATCCCATGAAAAGTTGAACCAACCCCATGGATGTCTCCAAGTACAAAGAAGGCTAAAAGAAAATAATCGTTTGGATGTCCTCAACCGACCGACTCTCTTAAAATGTCCCGACCTGAACTTTAAAAAAAAAATTCACTAAAATTGTAAAATCACTATGTACCATCATGAATAAACATGTGAAAAATGACGTGAAGAGACATTTTCAGATTTATTTTTTGGTTTCATTCCCTTCTAAGTCTGATTTTCCTTATGAATTGTCTCAATTGTGTTATGGAAAAAAAAATCTACATAAAAACTTTTCCCAACCAAACAACACTTTTTTTTCTAAAATGTCATTAGTGGTAACCCTAACATGTTTTTCTTTGCCTATGTAACATACATAAAAAAAGGTCAGAATTCCGTGCTAACGTAATTTCACTATAAAGCTCAGAATGATAGATTTGATACTTTGATCCTGCTGTGATCCGATTATCCTCAGCTTTATAGTGATAACAGGACCGACAGCAAAATTTGTTGACACGCACTGTACTTGTCAACCTGAAAAATCACAGTAAAACTGTAGAAAAGCATGTGAAGTAGAAAATGTTAAGTTTTTTTCAGGTGACTTTTGGCTTTGCACTCCCTTTTGATTCTTATTTTCCACAAGAAACGTGAACCCCCCCAAGAAATGAATTAACACAATTGCTCTGATAGACACTATGTTTGTCAAAATCTGTATTTTAGAGCAGAAACAAAACAGCATATTCCCTGGGCCTAAAGAATAAAGCAAAGTTTACGGCCGTAATAGTTATTATTTGATCATTGCAAAGTCACTTTGTTAAATAAAAATGTATTGAACATTAGTATTGGCACACATCCTGTGCACGATCTAAAAGTAAATATTAAAAGAAAACAAAGATGTTTGTAATATTTCCATTATCAGACTATTAAAGCTAAGATGTTTGTAATATTTCCATTATCAGACTATTAAAGCTACAAGTTAGCCATTACAAATGATTCAAAGATAGGCATTGGCAACGTGCCCTGTATTCTATATTTTCTAAATTATATGTCAACAAGGAAGCACAAATTGACAGGCCAGTGACACAAAGACATTGTTCCAGTTTGCCTGCTTTGAGAAAAATGAGTTTAGAGATATTGGTGCACAATTTTTTCAGCCTATAATGATCTAATAAAGGATGAATGAGGTTTCTTTATAATAAGAATCATTTCATATTGTGTTCATTTGAAAGATGTTTTTGAATGCAAAGCCTGTAACTGTTCCTTCAAAATATCAATTTTCATTGGTTATTCTTGAATTATTGCCAGGTAATTGTAATTCGTAATCATGTCATAAATCCCATAATGAGAATCCAAGCCCCAAAACATTAAAAACAAAAACATGCACAACCACATATACACTCAAAATAAAGAATGCAACCTCTTTGGTAAAAGAATACATGAAAAATGTTTGCATCATCAAAAGTTTAATGCTCTTGTTTGGGATAGTATAATGTGTGACCTGCAGGGTCTTAAAGTTATAGTTTTGTTACAGCTCATTGTGATAATAATGTTGTATGCACACAGCAATTACTTAAGTAAATAAAACTTTATCCCTTTATTCAGTTTGAATATTAAACTTTAATAGATTTTTTAAAATATTGAATGTGAATCAAGTAATGATATTCTTGGTTAAAGGGTATGTTAGGTTAAAAAAAAAACATATCACTTCGGGACGTAAAATTAACCCCAAATAATCTTATACAACATAATATGGATTACTGGTACTAGTTAAGGAGTTAAAAGCAAATTAAAGGAGAATAACCCCTAGAGGATAATATGAACCTATAAGAAAGGTGTCACATTTCAATACTATTTGGACTGGATCAAGCTCTACAATGAATTCAGAAAAGCGTAAATTTCCCAATATTTTATAACAAATTATCGTCTGCTATCACATTACAAGGGGGCGGCCATTTTGTTCAGAACAGATATTTCGACAATATCCATTGATATCATTCTCAATGGCGAGGAAAATATTCATGAAACCTTACAATAGTTCAATCTTTGGCGAATAAAATACGTTATGTTGGAAAAAATGCATGATAGAATTTCAATATTTTAGTAAGCATTGTGATAAATAATTCAGTTTTCAAATCATCCGCTTATACTAAAGAAATTTACTTTCAGTGAGCTTGCCTGGCATAACAGAATTTCCTTTATTCAGCAAGCCTTCCAGATATTGTATTCTATTGTTTGAATACATGTGAAAACGTAGCGTTTTGTCAATGACCCTATATTTCACGAATGCATGACTTTAAAAGGCCAACCTGTACCGCAGATTCTTCTTTTTGTTCTGGTCTTGATCTCATTGTATAACGCTTTAGAAAGTCATATACAATGGTTTAAATAGCCAATCGATAAAACAGATTCCTTTCTTTCATTTGTTTTGTTCTGAAGAAGCTTCATGTTATTTACCATGTCATACGTCATTACTCCATGTTATACGTCATGTATGCGAAGAAAAAAAGAATTTCAATGCACAAAAATTACTTTTTAAGGGACATTAGACCATTGTCAAATAATAAAATATATGTCCACATTTATGTAATATTTTTTTCTCAAATGTTAAATTATTTTATAACCAATCAATAATTTTTTTATTTGGGAATAAAAATACTTTCTCGTACCAATAATAAAATGGCAGCCCTCAGCAAATGTAAGCAGACGATAACTTGGCTAAAAAAATGGTGATTTGGCTCTAAATCAAATACTTATACATTGAAATGCATATTCCAATCATTAGATACATATTGTACCTTTTGAAATAAGCAGATTTATTTCATGAGTGTAATTTCCCTTTAACATTCACAATCAAGGCATGGAACCTAAAACCAAGTAGGCTCCATGCATTGCTTTTTTTAATACACGTACATGCGCATTCCTTGTCCCCATTTCCCTGTCTTCATACTATTAGTCATTTGATTTATCATGGTCAATTGATTTTTAAATTCAATATTCCAAAAATGAACCACCTTCTTAATTTCATGTGATGTTTAGGGGAAATGGTTTTGTGTATACTGCCAACAAGCGAATTATTATTTTTGTCCTCACAGGGTGCTACAAGAATTTTTTTCACCAGTTGACCAGTTGGGCAACCAAGTTTTCAAATCACTTGCCCAAACAAAATTTCCTTTGCCCCAAATTGATGGCCTATGCCAATTTGTACATGTAGATGAAAACTAAAAAAAGCTGCTACTTCCCCTTTCAGGCAAGTGACAATTTTATTTACTTGCCAGACAACTTCATTTTGTTGCCCGGGGCATGCGGGCAAGTGGGTTTGTAGCGCCCTGCCTGAGATACCCTTTAAGGAACTCCCTCACTGATTTGAATTCACATGATATATTCCCTCCACTTTCCATTAGAAAGATGCATTCAGAGACCCCAAGAAGTAATTCTCACCAGGTCACCAGATAATTCTGGATTGAACTCTACCTTATCATAGTAATACATAATGATAAAAATTAATGAAATTTAATTGAAAATTGTCATATTTTAGATGATGGAGTGTTTGGGAGTAGCCCCATTTCATAACGGGGGCAAAGTTCAATTCCTACTTTTCTATTTCTTCTGCCGTCTTATCTATGGTATTCAGATTATTTATGATACAGATATTCCCAGTGATGGATCCTCATCAAATATTTCCTGTGCCCTGATAACCTACGAGACAAGGAGATTTATAGTTTTATTTTATTCAGGAAAACAAGTTGTCACTGGAAATACATGTATTTCCTGTTGTTACTATTTGCAAGAAGTCATAGATTCAATCATATTCTCTTCCTGAGTTATCTAAACACCATGTGTGATAGCCAGATCTTGTTAAAGGTATTCCCAGAATAGAATTGTTGCAAAATATGTCTCATACGCCATTATACTTAGTGTCAAGTATTATATGAATTTCACAAAAAGGGCCTTTACTTTCTGCTTTGTGGCCAGGAAACATTGCATCTCTGACTGGTCCACTCAGTGTTGAATTGATAATAATATAGCTGTTAATTAGTCTTAACCCACTTTTTCCTCCTAAAATTGGCAACACTAAAATATTTGCCAAGACTTATATTTCTCCAGACACTTGATGCTCTCATGCCCTGAATGCTTGAATGAATCATGGACATATTAATTGTAACCATTGCATCCCTTGACAATCTCCTTGGTATTTAATTGATAATAAAATATAAAAAACGGCTCTATTGGTCTCAAATTCACTTTTCTTCCTCAAATTGGCAATCCTACCGGAATACTTGTTTTCTGGCAAATGCCTGAATTCAGACCACAGCCACATTTTTCAGGCCCTCTGATGAATTCAAACAACTTTTATTTATCCAGACACCGAAAGATTTCCTGCCAAGCATGCTTAGAAGAACCATCATGACGCCAGTCCGTCTACTTAATGTTGAGTTGATGATAAAACATTTTTGCAAATACTGGATGGGCCCATTACCTAGACACAATGGACAAAATTGTTAAACTTTATGAATTAATGGCACCATTGAATGTATAAATGATGTGACGGAGAAATAATGAGGAATATATGATATCTTTCTTTCAAAGCAGAAGAGTCTACTTTGTTTTATCAGAAGTGAGCCACTTTTCCTCCCGCAAAATGGCATAATTAGAACTATTATTCCAGACTCTTAAAAGCCTCCTTGCCGCACATTCTTGAGAAGAATAAAGGTAATATTGTAACCATCGCGCCCCTGGCCGATCTTCTGTGTGTTTAATTGATAATAAAATATAGTGCTTTGTTGGTCTCACCCACTATTTCTTCCTCAAATTTGTAATACAAGAATAAAATTGGTTTACTTTTTTACAGACTCTGAAAGCATTCCTGCCTCACATGCTTGAGAAGAACCACGGTCACGTTGTAACCATCGCATCCCTGGCAGGCCTCCTCGGTGTGAGCGGTTTGGTGGACTACTGCGCCAGCAAGCACGCAGCCGTTGGATTGGACGACTCCCTCTATCATGAGCTTCATTACACGGGGAAGAGCGGCGTGAAGTGCACCGTGGTATGCCCTTTCTACATCAAGACTGGAATGTTTGATGGTGTTCAAGCAAAGTGAGTCATGATGAATAGAATACTTTTGCTATTAGGGTTTTAATAATTCTTAGCCTATTTAGGAAAGAAACTTGTTCAGTCTTTTTCTTTCCTCTTATAGGAAATACTATATTACTACTTCTCCACTAAAATGATGCATCATATTGGGCTCTCCATTGCTGGAAATTTCTTTTTTAATCACCTGTTTCTTTTTAAATCATCAGTGTATGTGGGAAAATATAAATGTTTATCTGTGTATCATGTTGCTAATTTTGGACAAATTGTGATTTTTCAATTACCTGCATCAAAGGATTTTTAGAATTCTATTTTTTTAAATTATTTTTTCTCATGTATCTTATATACTGTGTATATTTTTTTCAGACCCTGAATGAAAAGTTTTAAACGCCAAAACAAAGTCTGTTCAATTATATATTTTGCTAATGCTTAATGTGAAGAAGCTTTTTCCCTATGCCAAGATCAAGATGCCTTTTCAAGGAATATACACTATGAGCAAAAGGGACAAAGGAATTGTACAAAGTAATCAACTTCCACTGAAGCATTTAAAATAGCTAAATCAAAAATGCACACAATGAAAATTTCCTTCACTCTTATTCCGTGGAAAATGTCAAACAGGTGTTGCAACTATTCAGTGAATTAACAGGAAACCTAATAAATTTTGTTGTCATGAAGCCGCTGTAAAGGCTTGAATGAAGTTGTATTTTTTTTGTCCAGTCCCTTTGTCTTTTTTGCTCACAGTATTGTGTACAATGTCAAGTGAGATATATGTCATCTACATGAAAAAGGCTTGTTTTATTATCGTTATTATCATCACAAGGACAACAACAATTGCAATTGTTCATTTCCGCTTGTGTCTTGTTTAATTTTCAGACGTGCCGTATTTGCTGACATCATTGAGCCTGATTATGCCGTAGAAAGAATAATTTTGGCTATCAGAACAAACCAGCGTATGCTTATCCTTCCCAGAAGCCTCTATTTCTTTCCCGGAATCAAACAGTAAGTTGTCTTCTGAAGACCATTTCACTTTGATAACTGGAAAGAGGAGTCTACCCAAAAATGATATTTCTATAACAGGAGGAGAATAATTAGATGGGCAAAACAAAAAAAAGTTTGACAAAAATCGGACAACTAATAAGAAAGTTATGAATGTTTCAATATTTAGACAAATTGGCAATTGATGATGCCGTCATAGGTGCACAACTGACCATTTTTCATATTTATATCAATGTTAAAATTTTTTACTTTTTACTCCCAAAATATGATTTCCTCAAAACTTTAACGATGGATATCTTCATGATAGGTATGTAGACCCCCTATTTGCATGTTTACACTCATACAAAATTTGTATCTGTCTGTAGAAATGATGAGTTTTGCACCAATAATATAAAGAAAATTCTGCTGAGTTGTGCATGCATGATGTCATCAAATTGGCAACATGTTTAAAAATTCACACTGATTTGCTCATTTTTCAAATCTTTAAAAATTCATAACTTTTTATGACTTATCCAATTTTCTTCAAGCTTATGTTGTTTTACTCACCAATTTTTCTGCTTCTGTTAAAATTCATTATTTTGGGGTAGACTCTTCTTCGTAGTGTGGGATGTTAGATTAACAGCTGAGCAAATCCAGGGTTTCCAGATTTGAGGGGAAGGGGGGGGGGGGAGGTTAGGCAGAAATGAGATTGTTCCCTGCTAACAGCTTGAGAAGCAAAGATGGAAGGTTGTATGCACAAAAATGCTTGATCAAGGAATAGAGACACAGTAACAACATTCCTTATGGCTGCAATGTGGACCCATTTTACCAAACAGTAACTAATTTTTCAAAAAGGTAAAAAACACTTCTATGATGCTCTATGCTGCACAACAATGGCTGGATTCTTCATATTTGAACTCTTGATATTGGACTATTTTGGATGAGTGGTCATTCGTTTGCCCATTATAGGTAGAAAGGTTGGCAACGCTTGTTAGTACAAAGTGCTACATCACAAGCTAAAATTTTTGCCATTAAAATGGGCTTGGAACCATTAAAGGCAGACAGGCTATCAGTGATCACAGTGATTTCTAACAATTTGGGGTCCAATCTTTAGCCCGCACTGCTTGAGGTCTTGTGCAATCGTATGCTTTTAAAACGGTCACTTAGCAATAGCAAAAGACAGTGATGTGATGCTTTGATACAAATACCGGTACATGTATTACCACAGCTCTTAACATTTGTTTCTTCTTTATTTCCTGCAGACTTTGGAGTCCCAAAGCAGTCCAAGAAGTGTACGATTTCAATGGAATTCAGGACATGATGAACTCATTCAGGGGAAGGGTCAATAAGAAGGACTGATTTCAGTGGCATTCAAGGCATGAATGCATTCAGAAGGACCAATATGACCACCTGATTTGGTGGCATTCAAGACATGATGAACACATTCAGGGGATGGGTCATTGATAAGGACTGATTTGAATGGGATCTAGGACATGATAAACACTTTTAGGGGGAGGACTTATAAGATTGACTGATTTCTGCAGCATTCAAGATATGAATGCATTCAGAGAAAAGGCCAATTAGAAGGATTCAATGATTTCCGTTGCATTTAGAATATGAATGCACTCAGAAGGACCATTGACAAAGACTGATTTATAAGACATGATGAATGCATTCAGGGGAAGGGCCACTAAGAACAGATGCTATGGGATCTAGAACATGATGATTACATTATGGGAACGGACCAATAGGATTGGCCGATAGCAATTGAATACGGGTGATGTTGAACACATTTAAGTAGCCAATAAGAAATGTTTATTCCAATGGGATTCAGGATGAACATATTCAGGGGAAGGACAAAAAGGGGGAAATTAACCCATTCCAATTGTTTCACCTCTTAGATTAGTAGATTAGGCATGGTCCTTTTCATACTTGTTTGATAAAATGAATATGTTTGTAGTGGTACAATTTATGAAAAGCATTAATAATAATTAATTTTCATAGGCATACACATTTTTGAGCAGCTTTATTTAAATCATGTAGGATGTACTATAATCATCTGTAATCTACCGTTTTAATCTTGTTTGTGAAACTCTTATCACAAGAGATTGGGCTTAGACATGATGCTTTGTACTTTTTACCTGTAGATATTGGTAGTGTATAGCGAGTACATTGTTGTACTTGGAATGAGAAAGGTCAATTTTTTTTAGTATGATCGCATGTTCAGTTAACAGTCTTGAACATACTCGCCCGGAAAAAAATTGCGTGCAAATGCCTCAACTTTATGCCTTCAACTGTTGTTGAAGGCATGTATGTTAAGATATATAGCATCATTTTTACATATTTCATCTCAGACAGCAAGGGTATTTTTGTAGCATTTCTTCATTTTTCTTCAAATATATCAAATCAATGCACCTGTTGTTAGGAATTTTAGTAAAGACTTATGGGCAACTCCATAACTTTGTCATGTCTGTTATACCAACAGGCGGTGTCTTTCTTTATTAAATTCCTTGACATTTAATGTGTACTGGAGGTACTATCTGCTTTATATTTATTGAGTTTCTATGAGTTTCACTTTCTTGGCATAACAGATATGACATTTTTCTTGAATTGCTCATACCTTCAGATACAAACTAAACTCAAGAGGATTCTCAAACCTGTCTACTGAAACCTATTAATTTCTATTTTCATATAACTTTTGTAGAGATATATTTTTATAAGCAATTGGGGAAATTGATGGAAAATGTACGTACATGTAAAAAGGTTTAAAATAATTGTCAATCCGTAACATTTGTGTCTCATAGTTTGTCGTCCTCTATTGCATCAATGTGCCATGTTCATATTGACCATTGTTGGCAATAATATGACTGTATTTAATTCTTTTTAAAAATACTTTGCCCATTTCTTTTAAAATTAGGAAACATTTACCAACTACAGCAATTTTTGTACAGGATTTTGTTCAATGTACAAAGAATGTATTTTTAATATTTCTCAAATTATTTTGTGTCACATATGGTCATTATCATCTATATCATACAATATCATACACTCGCTTATTTGTAGTGATATATAATATCTGATTTATATTTGTTTTTAATAATTACCATTCCAAATATCATGTATTTCATTTGACCAGGTACCTTATTTTGAAGGCAATGTGTCAATATTTAAATTGAATTAAATAATTTTTTGTATTTGTAATATGAACAAAGTGGTTCTGTATTTCATGCATGTTTACTAGCTCCTTTGGACTATACCATCCTGTTGTGACACGAAATCCTAAACATATGTAAAGGACAATTTCGCTTCAGCTGAGCTACTGTCTTTGATGGCTTGTGGAAGGGAATTCAGAGTAGATGGCCCAGCATCTGTGAACATTCGTTCCTCCACTTAGTTTTGTCTTTAAGCCCCGGTCACATGACCCCGGAAGCAACACGATTCACCCCGACTTGTTGTTCTGAGGCAGTTAACTGTAAATTAAAAAAGAGTTGGGGTGAATCGTGTTGCTTCCGGAGTCCTATGTGACCAGGGCTTTAGGTTCAACCAAAGAACGTAGCGAAGAGGGCTCACTCACCGAATAATACACATAAAAAGCTGTTGTACGCACAGACCATAGGGCTTCCATTTCGGAGAATACACGCTCTTACTAGCAAGGGACACAGAGCTCTTGTAGACGAGTGTGATGACCCCAAAAATAAAGAATGCCAAAGCATTGGGTTACTAGTAATTGATTGACTATATTAATCATTGTACGGTTCGGATACTAATTAGTACGTTCTTTATTCAACCAGGATTTTAGGACCACGTGTGTGTGTATGTTGGAGATAGGGGATTACCACCCTCCCTCCGTTCCCCGCCCGCTAAAAATATCAATATTGGCCCCACCTTAAACTCTGCCCCTGTATTTTTTCTGTAAGTAAGATAAAATATAGGAAAATCGGTCCTCCGACCAAGAAATAACATCAATAAAAACAATACTGAATGAAAAAAGACAGAAAAGAAACAGAT
>BQKZ01014222.1:0-10078 GCA_036244855.1 Temnopleurus reevesii | reverse complement strand
TGCAGGTCTCTAGCATGCTCAACAATTAGCTAAGATTCATTTCATCATGCTCCTTCTCCTCCTCCTTTTTCTCATCATCATCAAGAAAAAAACCTTTTGTTTCTGGCTTACCCTTGTATTCTCTCCTGATAGCAATGCAATGTCTCTGCTACCCCATGGTAGCCTACAATAAATACTTAGTGAACTTCCTGGATGGATGACAATGGTTCCGTTACTCCTGAAATCATGAGGTCTGCCGCTTTGGATCATGATTGATGTTGGAGAACGAACTGCAAAGACACAAATCCACTCATTGTTATGATAATGATAATGATAATAATAATAGGTCCAATTGTTAGTTTTGTTTCAAGTTTACTGCATTTACCAAATCCAATGAAAACTCAAATAATAAGCTCACAAGCACACCAATCCAATTTCAGAAATGAACAAAACTGCATCATGGATGACTTATTTGCCGGTTCATGAAAAGGAATGTAGTGTGCACGCGGTCCGGGCCAATGATATTAGACCCTTATTTGCCGGTTCGGTAGACTGAACCTAACTATTCGCCGGTCAGCTTCCAAATATGGAAGTGCACGTATCAATCACACGATTCTAAATTGGTCAACGCACTTTACCCCATGCCGAGTAATACGTGCAAAATGAATGGAGGGGACTTATTCGCCGGTTCACAAGCTTACACAAGCCCTCCTTAAACTACAAAAAAAAGTGTATTTCTCTCTAAAAAGCGATATTGAGTGATGAAATTTTCACAAATCAACGATTTACCATTGAAATATGTAATAAAGTGAAAATCAATTTTTTGGACCATTTTTGAGCTATTCGCCGGTTCGTAAGACAGATGATATAGTGATACTAAATACCATGTTACTATGCACCATGTGAGTATCTTTCTTCATTTCAAGAGAAGAACTTATGATGTTGTGGTATACCGGGATGTATATACGTATTCACCAGCAAGAAAGACGTCGATTATCATCAGCAAAAGGTTCTTCTTCAATATACTTCTGTGATGTGATTATTATAACCAGTGATTCATTATTCATTAACTGAAAATCATGAGCTTGTGGGTCCTTCATATTAAAAGGAATCGATTCGTAATAGTCTGGATCCAGAAATTGATGTGAAATGAGCTGATAACTGTGTAGGAAATTAGAAAAAGATTTTTGCACGTATTCTGCCGTAGGCCCTAGTGCTATTCCTACGGAGCGCTAAATGAATCCCACGCCAAGAGTCAAGAGTGTTGTTCAAAAGCTGCAATTGATCCCAAGTTGATTAGAGCGTTCCAATCAAAATCATTGTTTCATGCACGTCTTGTTAGAAGCGCGTATCATGCGAATGAAAATGCGCGTTACAATTTTGCAACTGATTTGCAGTTGATTTGCGATCGATTACAACCTTTGAACACCTCCATACTCAGTTTGAACAAAATGAGCAGGAAAAGGCAGAGAGAGAGAGAGAAAGGGAAAAAGGGAGAGAGAGTGAGAGGGACAGAGAGAGAGAGAGAGAGAGAGGGGATTAGAAATGAGTATTATTGTAATAAACAACAAAAGTAAAGTTTTGGTAAATGCGAATATTTTTTCCTAGAACTTTGTCTCGAAACCTAAATGAAATGAAAAAGAGTATCATTAAATGCCACTGAACATGAATACGTGGTATTCCTTAAACTGTTTGATAACAATAAGACTACAATACTTGGAATCCAGTTTGCATAGGCCTACATTACTTAATGCTATGTCGGGCAAGCTTGACTTTGAGTTTGGGAGATACTTAAATAATGTGAAGCGCATAGAGCATTGTGCCTGATTGCAAAAATTGCAAGTTTATCATTTATTTAAAGCCTCTTTGTTTGATGTTCTGTTTTTTAATAGAAGCGTGGTAAGATTATGATCCATTGTCTATGAAAGGACATAATATTAATTACTTAAAATTTGTTTCATTGTTTGTTAAATTTGATTATGAATGTTTTGTAAAGCGCATATAGGGTGTTTTCAAACTATTGTTATTAATATTAGTATTTATTATTATCATTATTATTATGATCACTATTATCTTTTTTATCATCATTATTATCATTATTATCTTTAACATCATAATCATTATTTACGATAATATTAATATTATTATTATTACTATTATCATTATTATCATAGTTAATATCATTAGTAATATCAATATTATCATTATTAAAATCATTATTACTATTATCATCATTATCATTATTATCACTTATTCTTACCGCAACTTGGTTCCATTCCACTCCATCTCCTGTTGGAGCAGGTTCTCCTTGCACTTCCCTGGAGGATAAACTCTCCTGGATACAAACAACGGGAAACTATGATTGTTCCTTCCTCAAGCTCTCCATGAGGATAGGTGAGAAGATCTTTGGTCTCTTGTCCGTTGACATACTGGACCACGTTGTAAATAGGTCCTGGTTTGGGACAATTCATTTCCCTCCGCACTGTGCAAAAAATAAAAGAAGAATGATAAAATCATTCAATGTAATTTTGCTTAAAACTCATCGTGGAAATATACGAGAATATATTTGGTCTCTAGGCATAATGGATTAAGAAATGCATCAAAGGTTGGCACGATTCCTCTACTTATGCACTGTAGGAAAATAAGAGATTAAAAGAATAATGAAGTGCATCAATTTAATGTTATTTACTTATTGTCAGGGTAGATACACATGTAATTGGTCTTAAGTCTGTTGGCATAACAAAGCACATTGCATGGGACAATTCTTTTATTGCATGTAGATAAGACAAAAAGATGTCTGCAATACTTTCTATGTTGAAAATCAATTCTCCCCACCGACTATTGTTGTAAATTCGAAGCCGAAGAGGGCGTCAACAATTTTTAGAGAAAATAACTATGTGGAGCCGGGGCGGTCACTTCCGTTTCCGGTTCTGCTCGCGTGTATTTGTATGGGACTTTGTTTTGCCGACTCCACAGCTTCGTTTTAAATGCTCATAAATTAATTTTTTCAGCTTAAGCCTGTATTTTCTTCACATGCTACGTTTTATTATATTATGGGGTTTTTCTATGAGGCAGCAGAGTGCACATCGGACAACGCGGAAAGAAGAAAAATTGACAAATATCCATGGATGAGAGCTGTGACCTGTGCATGTATCACATCTATCGGACGTATGCTTCCCGGCTTCAGAGGTTCGATACTGGAGGTATCGATCAATATCCCTTGGTATCGCCTATAGTCAGTGGGGAGAATTAAAATACAGAGTTCCAAGACTGTACAGAAAAACAATATAAATCATGAATACCAAAAATTAGTCTCTGATTACTAAAGTACGAAAGGTGAAGATCAGAATTCTTATTCACCGGCTGGGGGTAATGGTATTCCCAAACTGGCATACCAAAATTCACTGCTACTGACAACATTCCTAAGAGCAATCACATCAAAACAAATTAAAGTTCGAAAAAGTAATAACAACAATTTCAATAATTCATTTGAGGAAACTTTCCTTAAAGCCAAAATACAGTTTTTGGTGACAATTAAGAAATATGAATGTTTAACATGACATATATCTTCGACACATTTCAAGACAATAGCCTATCATTTTATCCACTGATTCTCCTTTTAAATTTGAATTTTTAAGTTAAATCATATAGTGGCCTCTCTCGTTTATAATGATATTTTGTTTGTTATCTGGCAAATGTGAGATTATTTTCGAGAGTTGACAAATAATAAAATGGTATACACAAAAATTAAATTCTGAAATGTTCTAATTCTGTGCATTAGAAGGTGTGCTTTATCAAGAAAGATAATATTGGTTCAGTATGGGGGTACCCAAGACTGAGATTTTTTTGCACATTTTAGGTTTGAGCTTTACCAAATCTCATTCATTTCTCACACAAACTTTTGTGCAATATGTTTATAATACTATATTTCATTTCATTTAGACTTGAAGACAAAATTTGTGGACAAAAATACTTACTTTTACAAAAACTTTACTTGAGCTTTAACCCTATTCCAACTGGGGGGTGGGGTCAATTTGAACCCCTCCCCCTCCACAAATTTTGTGATCGCGCCGCCGCGCAAAATTCTTTCACCACGAGACTCGCTGACTTTTTACTTTCAAGTCTTGCGCCAATTTTAAGACCATTTTCGTGAAAATCGGGCGTATGGTGACGTCGTCACGCCACTTTTTGTATATGCATGTCAGACCAAAAATCGCTCAAAAACGTGATTTTGTGTACAAAGTCAATGTAAATTGGGATTTCAGTCTGAATTCATAAAGATGTAGCTATTTTTAATCTTATGGGTTATAATTAATTCATTTTAGCATAAATATGCTTAAAAATGTTATGCAATAAATTTCATCCAAAAAACATAAGAACATACTTGCATGGGAGTCCTGATTATTAAAGGGGAACTTTTATGACACTCTGTATCATGATATATTGAAGATTACGTCTTTACATAATAATTCCAATTTCCTCCAAAAAATCTAAGTATTCTTTAAAAATTATTTTCCATCAACATTTTTATCTGGATCAGAGAGCTATGCCCTGTCTCCCAGACATACCCCCTCTATGGCACATCTATTGACAGGCAAAGTCTGTGACGTCATATTCAGTCCTGCATCAAAACGACGGACTCAAACATGCAGGGTTGTGAGCCTAATATTTCTCCTTCTTGTTCAATATCCTCTACAAAATCCAAGTCAGGAATTGAATAACTGTCTTCCTTAACTTCTGAAGAATCCGCCATATTCCGTACATCAAAAAAAAAAGGTTCAAATCGCGGGTATAATTGGCGCTAAACAATATCATAAATGCATAGAGTGACACACACAAACGCCGGTGCTGGCTCAGCAATGTCTGTATATAACGTCATAATGATTGACAGATCGATGTCCCAACCCATCAGAGGGGCGTTCCAAACAAAAGTGACATTTCTTGATTTTACATCTCTATGAGATAAAAAGAGATGAAAAAGGTGGTGGATATGGATGCATATGGAAAAGATAAATCAGAAAAAGTTGATATACAGTGTCATAAAAGTTCCCATTTAAAAGGGAAATGAACTCCACATTTTAATGTGCTATCCATCAAAGAAGAATCAATTGCAACTTTTGAACAACACCCCCAAAGACTTTTCCATGACTAAATTGCTGCTTTCAATGACTCACCTTATAGCATGGTTCAGAAAATCACACACTTTATGATGAACACTAAGGGGGTGTTGCTCAAAATCAACTGCAATCAACTGCAACTTTGCAAATTTCAGCGCGTATTTTCATTCGCGCATGGTATGTACATCTAACAAGACGCGCATGAAACAGTGATTTTGTTTGGCGCGTACCGACCAACTGCAACTTGCGATCAATTTCAACCTTTGAGCAACACCCCCTAATTTTAATAGCAGCATATCATTACAGAGTATGAGTATTGCGAGACACAACAAACTGGAAAGCTGCAATAGCCAAGAGGTAAAAGCAAATCCATGACTTTTTTTAAAACAAGTTTTCCAAGGTCCCTGATCTTTACTTTGATTCTTCTTTTTACATTTCTTACAACAAACCTGTTTGGTGTTACCAAACCGTTAATTACCATTTTCCTTATTCTCATTACCTTATTACCTTATTCCATTATGCATGTGTATAGGGCCAAAAATATTAGTATTTCTATATCTCTATTAATTCTTCTTCCTAAAATTCTTGCTATTTCTTGGTGTCCTTTTACCAATGTTTTGTGATATATACATGTTTGTATTTTATTATATTCAATTTTTTGGTAATAAAGTTCTTTCATTCATTCAAAAATGAGGGACTTTTATCAAGCGAAAGATAATCACTATATAGAAAGAGTTTACCATCATTAATAAGTATAACAAAAAAAACACACCAAAATTTCAAGCATTTTCCGTGACTATAAGGATCCCTGAATGGTGTATACCGTATGCATCAGGTATCACATTGTCAACATCAGTAGATACCTGTCAACAAAAAATCAGAATCTTGCACCAGTTTGGGATTTACTGTGTGAACATTATTATTCTGAGTGGAATTTTTCGCGAGGCACAGAGTGCAATATTTCGCGAAAATAAAACCACCGCATAAATTTCAGCTTCAACAGTATTTGCTGCATAGAGGCATATGTGAATGTAGTAATTACCTGGATCGCAAAATGGCAGAGGACTCTGTCTTCCATGGTGACATGTCCTCGAAAATGAACTCCTCTCTCCTTGACCCCGTATCGTGTAGCCCCTCTCACATTCATACTCCACAACAGTATCATGAGGAATCTCCCTGCCCTGATCAATGTCTTCTTCAGTTAAACGTGGATCCGTCAATCGCATGTTATTCCCTAACTGGATGCTACATGGGGCTTAAAAAAACAATGAAATTAAAGAAGATAGAAGTAAAATAGAAGGTACTCACATGTCAAACAGCCTTCATAATAATAATAATAATGGCGGCTACTTATATGGCGCACAAGTCCATCGTACGGTGTCATGGTGCTTTTAATAAAAACAAGGACAAACGAAGAAACAGATAGTGAAAACATAAAGAAGATGGAAAGTAACAAACACTATTTGAGAATCTCCTGAACAATTCTATTTTGGCACAGTACAATATAAGGCACAAAATAATTAGTTAGGTGAAAGCAGATGTGCCTTCAGATGGGACTTGAAGGATTCTATTAATTCAATTTGTCGTAAGTGGGAAGGTAATTGGTTCCTTCTTACTCATATTGTGTAAAATCTAGCGCTCACATAGTTCAACCCAACTTCTCCATATACAGCATCCTCCATCACGACAGACTCTCCAAAATGCAGCAGCAAGACTTGTTACCAGAACCAGAAAATATGAATCAATCACCCCTGTCTTACGGAATTTACATTGGCTTCCTGTTCGTAACCGCATAATCTTTAAATTACTTGTCTTTGCCTATGAATGCTTTTATGGAATAGCTCCAGAATACTTATCTGAATTGTTCACTTTATACCAGCCGGCTCGTAGTTTGAGATCAAGCACACAAAATCTGTTTGTAGTTCCTTCGATAAAAACCAAATCTTATGGTGAACGCTCTTTCATACATGCAGCCTCGATTCTATGGAACTCATTCCCAAATTACCTGAGAAATATTTCTGATTTAGATAAGTATAAGGCTATGCTTAAGAAGTATTTATTTAACAAATAATTTGCATGTACATGAGCCCAGTGCACAGTATCAGATGTACGTTGTTTTCTTGCTTTTTAAAGCAGATCTATATTCTCCACTCTCCATTCTGTTATTTCCTTTTCTGCTGTGTAAGTGCATAGGGACATGCTATGGCTATGTGTTATGCGCTATAAAAGAACTGAATATTATTATTATTATTATCTCTTTCCTCATTCTTTCCCTCTCCATCCTCTTTCATTTCTATACCAGATTTGTTGTCAAACATGTTTCATATTGTTTAATTCTTCTATCATAGTCTGTCTCCGTTGGTCTTCCTTTCTTGATCTCCATCTATAGAACATGTTTTAAAATTGTTATTTACATGTACATTCAGTAATTCAAGTAGAGTGGCCCACAACCTACAAGCCAAGCTTTTTAGTAGGTCACTCCATTTCTGCAAAACATGAATTTCTTCTGTCTCCTTTTACTTTCTTAAGTAAGTTCTTACATTTACGTATAATTTTGAAACCGTAATATTTTGAAAAAAAAATGCATATTAATCTTAAATTATATATATTACATTTATTTTGTCGTACTGTATTGGTTTGTATTTTGTTGTAAATGAAATAAATGAAATAAAATGAAATGGAACACTTGCATGCCTTTGCCACCCTTGGGTGTATGTTTGCAGATACATCGATGACAAATGGCATTTCGAAAATGTTCTTAAAAAGCCCTTTCTTGTCAAATGATGACAAATAAAGAACATGCACTTGTACCTTGAAAAAAGCTCAACAGACAAATAGTTTAATATATTATAAGCCTATTCTAAAGGCCACAGGACACGACACAAATTTCAGGCTTTTGCAAATACTCAAAGAAGTTATAATACGTCGTCTCACAGCGAGGTACTTGGCACTTCATTCTTCATCAAGTTTCAAGTATCAAGAGTCAAGTACTTCCCCCTAAGACGACATGTTACATTGTGTGTTAGTGCAGAATTGGTTGTAATGTCATACAACTAAAATTTTTGTAGTGTGCGGTGGAATACCAGGCAGGGCCTGGCACTGAAATTGATGCTTTTAATAAAATCACAAAAATCAGACTAACAGAAAAAAATTAAGGTATATTATACAATAAATAGGAGGGTTATGAATATTTCAATTATGTAACTGACAAGTGGAAATATGCAAATTGGCAAATATTCGTTGCGTGGTGTAGACTTATCTCATACACTTCTTGACTAAGTTATTGTTTTTAAGAATCCGTTTTAACCCATTAATGCATAATTTTTAATATTCAAAAGGTTGACTTAATAAATGTACCTGCACCCATTTATTTATCATTTATCGAAGGAAAAAAAAGAAATTATCTTTGCCTTTAGGTTTAAAATATAGGGGTTTCAAAACAATGAGATATAATAAACCACTTGTAGAGAAGTGCAAGACAAACGTAATATCACATGACCAGAATCTGCTAATTTGCATGAAAACCACTGTTGAGATATATATAATCTAAATGTCCATAACTTTCTTATTGTCTGAAGCACTTCAAACTTTTCTTATCTGTTCATCTGATGTGTCTGCTCATAATCAAAGCAAGACTTTTCTGGCCCGGGCAAAGTCTTTAAGTATTAAAAACTTACTTCCTTCACAAAGGGGACGTTCATCATCGCTCTCAGACCAAACGCCATTGGAGCACAGCACACTGTCAGCTCTTCTGGAGAACCTGTGGAAGCATCCAATAGTGAGTCTTGTCCCATGGTGTACCCTCGTTCCCTGGGGATATTGTCGTGAATTTGTCCATCGTCCATTACGAGGACGCGGTGGAACGGTGCAAGACACTGAAATACGAAAGCATAGTAAGAATATTACTAATCAACTGGCTCTTATTGGCTTAGGTTCAGTATCTGGGGTAAGTGGAACCACACTAGGTGCTAAAATAATGTCAATGTCTGGGGTAGGAGGAACCGTGCAAGGAGCTGAAAAAAGAAAGCATGGTAAAAGTATTATTAAAAAAGTCTGGCCCTCGTAAGTTAAGGTCCAGTTTATGGGGTAAGTGGAAATGTGCAAGGTGCTGGAATAGGAAAGAATGGCAAGAATATTGTTTAATCAAGACTTGCTTGTGTTGGTTTAGGTTCAGTGTCCGGCGAAAGAGGAACCGCACAAGGTGCTAAAATAAGGTCAATGTCTTGGGTAAGAGGAACCGTGCAAGGAGCTGGAATAAGAAAGAATCAATGGTGAGGATATATTAATCAACTGGTTCTGGCTGGTTTTTAGGTTCAGTGTCTGGTGTAGAGTGGAACCGCACAAGGTGCCGCAAAAAGATAGGACGGTAAGAATTTTAATAATCAAGACTTGCTCTCATTGAGTTACGTTCAGTGTCTGGGGTAATTATTAAAGTGGAACCAAGCAAGGTGCTGGAATAGGAAAGAGTAGAATAAATAGTATTTAATCAAGACTTGCTCATGTTGGTTTAGGTTCAGTATCTGGGGTAAGAGGAACCGCACTAAGGTGCTGAAATAATGTCAATGTCTGGGGTAGGAGGAACAGTGCAAACGGCAAGGTACGGAAATAGGGAAAAATGGTAAGAATATTGTTTAAATCAAGACTTGTCTGGCTCTTGTTAGCTTAGGTCAAATCTCTGGGGTAGAGTTAAATCACATAAGGTGCTGAAATAAGAAAGCATGGTATTAAGAGTATTATTAATCAAGACTGGCTCTCGGTTTAGATTCAGTATTTAGGGTAAGTGGAACCGGACTAAGGTGCTAAAATAATGTCAATTTATGGGGTAGGGGTAACCGTGCAAGGTGCTGAAAAAAGAAAGGACAGTAAGTATCATTCATGACCTATGGTACATATTACTCTTGTGATGCACATGATGCATCAGTTAAATTAATAGTATCTAAGAAACCGGCCACCACGCCATCACTTCTTTTCCCCCTTTTTTT
>BQKZ01014221.1:0-10373 GCA_036244855.1 Temnopleurus reevesii | reverse complement strand
GGAGAGCAATTTGAGTTGCCATCAGCAAGACATGGGGTAGCTGATGTCTTGCTGATAAATTCACATTTTGCGGATGTCTTCCTGAGAATAATCAATAAGACATCGGGTAGCTGATGTCTACTTGATAACTGGGTCGGAAACCATCCAGAGGACATCGGGTAGCAGGCGCGAACCATGCTTTTCTCGATACAAAGGATTTCATGGGCTCACGACTTAGAATAATAGCAGGACACTATTATCCTTAGCCGTGGGCCCATGAAATCTTCTGTTATTTAAATCCTGGGTGCGCGGGTGGGTAGCTGGTGATTGCTGATGGGTACCAAAAACTGTCCAAATGCTATCCGATAACCATCCTATGGTTATCTGATAGCTATCGGATGCTCTTATTTTTTGGTATGGGAATCAACTCCATCAACACCATAATTATTATCACCCTCATCATCATCATCAGCTCCATCTTCTCCATAATCATCATCACCCTCACCATCATCATCACCCTCACCATCATCATCAACAACTCCATCACCTCCATAATCATTATCACCTACATCATCATCATCATCTTCATCATCATCCTCATCAACATCATCACCTCCATAGTCATTATCATTATCATCATCATCATCAACACCGTCGCCGACAGCATCATCATCATTATCATCATTATCAACATTACCATCATCGTCATCATCAGAGCATAAATATCATCATTATCATCAACACCAGCATGATATCATCATCATCTTCATCATCGTCATTAACACCATCACCATCAAATGCATCATCATCATCATCATCATCATCATCATCAACACTATCATCACCAAATGCATTATCATCATTATCATCTTTATCACCATGACCACCATAATCATTATCATCAACATCATAATCATTATCATCATCATCATCATTACCAACATCATCATTATCATCAAAGTTAACATCAACATCATGATCATCATTATAATTATTATCAACATTATCACCGTTGTCATCATCATCATCATCATTAGCAGCAGCAGCACCCCATCATAATTTCTTTTTTTCATACATGAAATACATTATTGAAATTTTGAATTTAATAGAACAATGAAAACGTAATTTCTTCTTTATAAAGTCTCAAAATTACTTTACCTGCCAATCATATCAGGATATATATTTTTTAATTTTTACTAAAACTATATCTATAATTTAACACAATAATTTGTGAATTATCTTTTCAGCAATATACACGCGTATGCAGATTCACAATTAAACAGCGGGTGAAATTATGAAATAATCTCCCCCAATTATATAACAATATACCTTATTTTCTTCTATTTCAAAATCTTGTTGCCGAAATATTAATTGATTTACTGTCTTTATATCAATTAATATTTCGGCAACAAGATTTTGAAATTGAAGAAAATAAGGTAAATTGTTATGTAATTGGGGGAGATCATTCACAAATTATTGTGTTAAATTATAGATATAGTTTTAGTAAAAATTAAAAAATGCGAGTATGTTTATCTTACACACATTTCGACACCATAACGTATTTTANATTGTTCAGAGGCAGTTCAATGTAAATTAACAAAGAGTCGTGTTGAATCGTGTTGCTTCCGGGGTCCTATGTGACCGGGGCATTAGCAGAATCTTAACCTGTAAACTGAAAATATGATTTTGCTCATTTTTTAAAAGATTTTTTTCATTTTATTTTCCGCTAGAAACAGATAGCAGATTGATGTCTGGATGAATTTCCCCTTAATAATTTTAGAATCTTAATCAAAAGCAGAATGTAAAAAAAAAAAAAATAATAATTTTGATACTTTACCTCAACCAGTCCTGCTTCCAAGCTTTTCTCCGACTCCTTTGTTTCGGAGGGATCAATGATGAAAACATTTGGTTTCACCATCTTGATGGAGATCGAATTTTTCTCTTTCTTTTCCTCTTTCTTCCACAGATCCCAATGATAAAAATGTTGTCTTATAACACTTTAAGGCTTATATGATTAATAAGCTCAACATGAACAAGACAGATATACAACTGCTTCGAATTAGGAATTCACATCCTAAAATTGCTATGTTGCATTTTATGTATAGATCACATGTCATCATTCGGAACAATTCTGATTGGTTAATGCCCAAGATGAAAATGAAACAGCGCTGTTGATTGGGGGTCGCTTGTTTCCATTTACCTCTTGCATCATGTGATAACGAGTAAAATAAATTTCTTTATGATAATTGGGTGATTAATTTCACGTTTGTATAGTGTACTGCAAAAACCCTTGTATGAAATATAACACCAGCCGGAATCAATATAGGTCCACACAAGAAAAATGTTAAAACAACACCTGTTTGAATTCAAATCAATGTATCTAAATACCGACTGGTGTTATTCAGAGCTTAAGCAACACCAGTAGGTGATTGAATATATTAAACTGATTCCAAACGGGTGTTATTCGTTTCTGGTGTGGCCCTATGATAGGGACCTTTAGCAAAGAATACGGGAGGGCCGATCACAACGTTAGCTCTAGGGTCCGTTCCAGAAGGGTGCACCAACACAACGCTACTTCTGGAATGGACCTTAGAGCTAACGTTGTGATCGGCCCTCCCGTCTTCTTTGCTAAAAGTCCCTATTGATTTCCGCTAGTGTTAAGTTTAATAACAGCGTTTTTGCTGTGTGTTATACTGTAATTATATCAACAAGCCCCAGGCCTTTCACTATAATGATCTCTAAATTGGTGTAATTACTTGCACCTGATTATAATAAAGCTAATTAGATTGGTCTATTGTACTAGAAAGCTGCTCGTGATATGCAGTGATATGCTCCTTTATGATAAACGTTGAAAGTTGCCAGAAGGCTTGGAAATAGAATTTGGGGAAGAGAGGGAGAGAGAGAGAGAGAGAGAGAAGAGAGAGAGAGAGTGTGTGTGTGTGTGTGTGTGTGTGTGTGTGTGTGTGTGTGCGGGGGTGAGGGGGAAGGCTGTATATGATCCTATAAAACTACGTTTACATGGGTTTACTACATCTAAATATGTATATGCATATCACAGTTCACGTATTGGCAATAAAGAGAATGATTCAAAGGAATGATGTAGTTCATTTCTAAAGCCAATTTGATAATTCCCACATTTTCAGAGACACCTGTCATTCGTCAGAGGAATTTTTTACAAAAACGAGCCCTGTATATATATGTGCATTACCTGTTATGTAAATACATATGAATATGCAATGTGCAGATATAGAATGCAAGTGAGGACGTAATACTGTAGTAATGGGGTTTAACCCTCAAATAAGAAAGAAAGTTTCGTTATTCTCCAGGTTCTTCATGTAAAAGACGCGAGATGTAAAAATAGAAAAATCCGTTTCGTAAAACAATGTGATAAAAGTGGTGGAACACGTCTGTTGCTGGCACGACGGATTTGGCTCTTCATTTCCTCAAAAAAAAATATATGAGTTAAAGATTAAAATAAGTTTACGCATCCATCGTTATACTTCATTCAGTTTTAAATATATTAACGGAACATGTTTTTCATCCACTCAGTATAAATCTAATAGTAAATAGATGCACAACATTATTTATATAGCGCTTAATACTAAGAGTTTCTAAGCGCTATGTGCATTATTACCCTCCTAGAGTATACAAATATACATTGCCTTGAGACTTTCTCGTTCAAACTATGGGAAGAGGTGCTGACCAAAAAGTACTATTTTCTGAGGGGCGCAGCCCCGAAGTAAATAGTACTTTTGGAGGCACCGAGGCCCATAGTTTGAACGAGAAAGTCGAAATCAAGGCAAGGTATATTTGTTTTATATTATGGGTAAAAAAAAAATGGCTCAAATAAAATAAAAACAAAGCTTACCTTAGACTAGGTCTCTTGTCGATTGATTTGGTCTCTGTAAACACTGTAGGGGCATTGCAAAGTGTTTGTTCACAAGAATATTGTTCAATGTTCTCCAAAACTCATGCCAGTATCCTCAAAATTGACACCCACTTCCGAACAGAATTCTCTGAAGACGGACATCCCGTACTTTTTTGTGTTTTCACTATCCATTGAAGTGATGAAATCTTCTAAATCCTCGTCAGAACACTGACCAAATCTCCGGGAAGTGGAGGCCGCCATCTTGAATGAGCGATGACTGATCACAAGCTGGCGCTCGCGGATGAAGTTCGCACACACTGATCGCACACAAAAGTTCATGTTCAACCGTCGCGAATGTGACGTAATTTCCCTACATATTTTTACTATGTGAAGCAGTGACGTAAATATCGTCATGAACCTACGTCATTTTCTCACATAGTAATTTTTTGGGCCAAGTTCCCAAACTAGTCGAAATTATATTCAATCACGTGAAAGTGTTTTAACCAATCACTGATAAATACATTTTTGACCCATAATATAATATAGTATAGTATTTATTTTCCGATTCAAATAAAATAAACAAAATAAAAATACAAACAAAATGAATTATACAAAAACTTGATTATATACATGATAAAACAAAAATATGAATCGGCTGGAATCCCATTCAGAAGTGCCAGGTACGACACTACTGATCTTCCATGGGATCCAGGTGAAGCATAAAAGAAGAAGTATATATAAGTAGAAGGAGAAGAAGAAGAAAGAGAAGAAGTAGAAGAAGAACTACGATAGAATACATTGACAAACATACAAGATAACAATAAAAGAAACAATATAATCGAATTGTAGCATGGCTACCATTCGGCGCTCACAACCGGTACCCATTCACCTCACCTGGGTTGAGTGCAGCACAATGTGGATACATTTCTTGCCATGGGTATTATTCGAACCTACGCCCCTTGGGTTGAAAGGCAAGAGTCAGAACCACTACACCACGACGCCAATGCATATGCACGAGATAACATTATTTTCGTTAACAATATAAGCTGTCAGATCCTAAATGATACCCAAATGTACAAAAACTACGCTGTGAAAATATACATTTTTGAAATCAACATTTAGTGCTAAAAAGCCAAATTAGAAAAATAATATGGTCTACATATGCACAGTACGCAGTAATAAAGCTTATGTGGTACACTTTATAAGAGTTATAGCTGCTATTAGAATATGTATTTTGTGGAACCACCTGTAGCATTTCTACCGTTCTCTTTTATATAAAGAAATTTTACACGATTTCCTCCATTTCTTTTACAAGTACATGGCTATTTCAGATATTGTCATACATTGTGATTTTTCCATCTGAAAAATATCAAATCAACCTGTCTCTCCTCTATTAACATTAATTTTGATGAAAAAAAGAGTGCGTTAAAATTCTCATAACATTTCGAAAGTTCTTTTCAACTATTTTGTGTCATATTCATTAGAATGGACGACTTAGTTAAAGTGACAAAGGATTGAAGCCCATCCCTTCCTTTACGGCTAAACCACCATGCGCGCACCCAGGATTTTGATATCTGGGTGCTTAGCACAAATTTCGTGCCCCTTCCCAGCTGAGCTGACGAGCAATTTTTTTTTAGTCTTTCACATCAAATTAAGCGCACCCAATTTGGCGCCCTCGGGTGGCTGAGAAAAGCTAACAAGCATGCTTTCGGGCGATCAAAGCCTGAGTCCAAATACCCCAATGACTGGCGCAAATAATCTCCTAAGATTGAAGAGCGCCATCCTTGTACAAAACCCACCAACCAACCAAAAAAAAAAAGATCTTCTCCTAAATTTGGGGCCCCTATCAGTACGTTGGCGTCCCTCTTTCAACGATTTGGCACCCCCTTTTAAGCATTTTAAAGGCGTTTTTGCCATCAATTTTTTGCGCCTCCCTAGATCTGACCGGAGGGGGGGGGGGGGGGGGGGGGGGGGGGGGGGGGGGGGGCTGGACTACTGGCGCCCCTCTCACTGGCGCTTGACTGACAATTAAGCAAGCAAGCAAAACAAAAAAAAAGGAGGTCATCATTTACTTTAGCGCCCGTTTCAGCGAATCTGGCGCCCTTTTAGCCTAAAATTTGGCGCCCCCTAGATCTGACCGGGGGGGGGGGGGGGGGGATGGGGTGAGTATCACTGTACGGAGACAAATGTAAAAGTTGCAGGTGGTCTTAAACTTTTGCAATAGACTGAATTGTATCCATATGACCGAGTTGTAAGTTCACATCCAATCAGATGAAAAGAGTGATTGTGACGTCACAATAATAATAAATTACGTATTAATATCTTTTGCCTATCCATTTTCTTTGAAGATTTTTGAAGTGCATGGCTTCAAACATGTCAAACGGTGGTATTTTCAACAAAATCTCCAAAGCCGTTGGACCTGAATATTTCTTGTCATTAATATAAGCATTTCTAATTAAAGAAAACATTTGTCATTACATTTTCACCCCATCAAACAATTCAAAAGTGCCAAACACAGTCGTCCATGTGAATACAACGAAAACAACAACAACAACAACAATATGTGGGGATAGCTCAAAAACTTGACCTAATTGAACAAAACCAATGTGAATTTTGGATTCATCGGATGAGATTCACCATTAGTCAGATAAAAAAATACAGACAACAAATTTACTGTTGACCAGTGTAATGATATATTACGCATGTGTCGATTATCACAGTGCGAAACGTTAGCATGTATTCCTTTGCAGTTAAAATCGGAGCGCAGTCCTGGAGTCTGTCACAAGGTGACTGGTAGCCTCTTGCCAAGGCATGTTGATGTATGCGATACCTGCATAGCACTGTAAACAGCTAGAAAGGAAAACGGCTGCAGACTACGAGCCGCTTCAGCGACGAGGCTTCTATCCACACGATCGCAACATTTGTTTTGTTCTAGTTTCGGCCATCAAAATTCTACGTACAATTTGATGCAGAATTGCTACGTGCATTCATGCATATCTGGATGAATTGACCAATTAGGAACGCTCTCGAGATGACGTCACTTCTCTTCTGGAAGTAAGGGCGTTCACACGGAGTCTGCGATTCTGTGAATGGCTAGTCTAAGACTCACAGACTCGCTTCCTGCAACACTCGTAAGAATACAGCATTGTACTGGCGATTGCAGCCGCGAGTAAGCCCTCGGTCACATGGGACCCCGGGAGCAACACGATTCATCCGACTCTTTTTTTAATTCACAGTTAACTGCCTCAGAACAACGAGTCGGGATGAATCGTGTTGCTCCCGGGGTCCTATGTGACCGAATCTTAAAGGGGATTGAAACCCTAAAAATCTTGCCTTATTTCAGTAGGTGTAATATTCATCGATTTAATTGAATATTTTATTTTACAAGAAAAAACAGCATAAGGAGATAAATTTTCATTTCCTGAGCCAAGATTTCGTCTGCTAGCAATACCCTGGAGGCTACCATTTTGTTATTTGGTACGAGAAAGTATTTTGTTATCCCTGGGTAGAACGTCTTTGATCGAAATATAAGCTTAGAATTTGAATAAAAATATACCTTACATATGGTCATATATTTCAATATCTTAAAACTGGTCTGGATTTATTTTAAAAAAGAAAATTTTGTTCATTAAAATTGTGTTTTATTGGCATGGGCGTGACGTTTTTGCGGAGTAATGACGTTTTTGCGGAGTAGAGTCCAAGTTTCCTTGTAACAAAACAAATGAAAGAAAGGAATCTGTATTATCGGTTAGCTATTTAAACCATTGTATATCACTTTCTATAGCGTTATACAATCAGATGAAGACCAGAACAAAAACAGAAATCTGCGGTACAGGGTGGCCTTTAAAGTCATGCATTCGTGTTTATATAGGGTCTTTGACAAAACGCTACGTTTTCACCTGTATTTAAACAAGAGAATACAATACCTGGAAGGCTTGTTGAATAAAGGAAAGTCTGTTATGCCAGGCAAGTCCACTAAAAGCGCATTTCTTTAGTATAAACAGATGATTTGAAGACTGAATTGTTTGTTATAAGTTGTACTAAAATATTAGACACCTATCACGCATTTTTTTCCCAACAAAACGTGTTCTATTTGCTAAAGATTGAACTATTTTACATTTTAATGAATATTTTCCTTGCCATAGAAAATGATACCAATGGATCACGTCGAAATATCTGTTCAGAACAAAATGGCAGCCCCCTTGTAAGTGATAGCAGACGAAAACCTGTTCTAAAATATCGGGAAATTTACACTTTTCTGAATTTATTTTAGAGCTTGATCCAGTCTGATTAGTAGTGGTATATGATACCTTTCTTATAGGTGTATACTACCCTCTAGGATTCATTCTCCTTTAACTTAAACCTGCACTAAGTCACTGTTATTTAGACCCGGGCTATTCAAAAGTTAAACATCGCTATCGGAATACGGGTCAATCAGTTTAAAACTACTCTGCTACATATTTTACTCTGTAATTGTTAGTGTTTTTTAATGCTGTTTGTTTATATTATCCTCTAGCATTCATTCTTCTCTAAGCCTTTGTAAAGGCTGGATCGCAATGTGTGTGATGGCTATGCCTCTGATTGGCTTATTCTTCAGTGACGTCATTCAGTAGTTTAGTCTTTGCTTGTGCGGTCAGCTGGATGTAACGAAAGAAAACATGAGTCAGTAAAGTTTGAGCTCTCAGCTCACTTTAATTTTCTGAACACTGAATGTAAATGTTTAGAATTGCCTCTTTCCTTATACGACATCTGAATGCTTCCCACATAGAGGATGTTGCAAACTGGTTGGAAATGTGCATAATAATGTAATAATAATGTAAAGCGCCTTGAGCACTCAGCAGAGTGGATACGTGCGCTATATATATTGCATCTATTATTATTTTTTTTTAAAGGTAAACTTGGTATCATTTAACACATTGACTATTGGAACATGGTAGTCCCCGCAAAAAGCACATGTACATTTCGTGAATTCAGTAGTCAATGGGTTAATCGAAAAATTATGGCGACACCACAATAGATGAAGAATAAAAACATAAGATCCAGAGAGCTAACATCCTGGAATCTCGACATGTATCTTCATCCTCAGGCATTTTTATAGATTATTGGCAATATCTTTCCAAGGAAGAAGGAGAGCGAGATCCGACGTTAATGATTTTTTGTTTCATTATTTAACGTAAGTACTTGATTTCAATATCAAATTTGCTATCCTAAAACTTTGTAAAAGTTAATAGTTTTTTCATAAAATATAAAATTCAGAATTGTGAAGATATAGCATGATCCGAGTAATATTCGGGAAATGAGTGTACACAATTTTGGAAGGGCCAATGATCAAGGTTTCCTTATTTCATATCTTATATTTGCAGTACGTAGTATTCTATCCTAAAAATTGGAATACATGCTGACATGTATGTAAATTTTACGACAAGATATTCTCTTTATTTGTTATATTTCTTTATTTGTTATATTTCTTTCATACCGATAATCACTGAATAGAGGGAACTCTTAATTTGATCAGCTAAGGTGTATTTTGCATAGCGCCCACTGTCGGTTGATGAGAGAGCGAAATGATTATGAGTGAGCTAAGCACATTCCTACACCCTCCTATAAGCATAATGAATATTCATAAACAATCGGAAACGTAGACCGAATCGGAATGGCGGCTTTTCTTGAAAGTATTTTTTTTCAACGAAATAAACCACTTTTGTAATGAATTCAAATTTTATACACGCTTCCTTGTAAAAACGCACAATGACAAACTATTTGTTCAGCTGATGTAAAAGAATCTTATTTCAATAGAAGGAATCAAATGAAGCGATAAGTTTTTTTTTTATTCAAAAATAAAATGTTAAATTAGAGGACCAAAAAGTCTCTTCATTCAGGGTTTGACAGCAAGGCCTGGAAAATAAAAACACTCGAAATGAACTCATTATAATACCCCCATGCCCCATGACCATGATGACTGCAATAAACCACTTTCGTAATGTATTCAAATTTATGCACTTTGCCCCAAGTTGAACTATGTATAAACGGGTCAACAGATAATAAGAGTACAATCGTCAGAATGCTATTTGCATACATTAACGTTGATTGTAGCTTGACCAACCTAGCAACAACTAATGCTTGCTATTCACATTCCTTTCATTGAAATAGGATTATTTTACACCTTGTGAACAAATGGTTTGTCATTGTGCGTTTGACAAAGAAGAGTGCATAAAATTTGAATACATTACGAAAGTGGTCTATTTTCTGCACATGTCTTTGTCAAATACTCAATCGTGAATTATCTACTGATAACAAATAAGCGCATTTAAATAAATTGAATGTTCACTATCTACATTGCTTGTTGCAAGATGGAACAAGCTATAATGTTTGTCCAAGTCACCACAAGCAATGCATGCAAAGTGTGCTGTATCTGTCTGTTGGTAGTTACATACATTGTCTTTGAGCTAACATGAATACATTTTTGCATCATGAAAGCCTACTATTTGGAAGTGCTTTTTTTAAAACATACAGCACATTTTGATTC
>BQKZ01014220.1:0-10392 GCA_036244855.1 Temnopleurus reevesii | reverse complement strand
CCCCCCCCGAATCCCGCCTCCGCCTGCCATCGAGAGGTGGCGCATTATATTCATAGTCCTCCATTTAAATTCATTCTTCACAACCCGTTCTACTAAAACGCAGGTTGGGGGCCGGTGGGGGGAAATAAGAGCGGGTCATGTGGTTAACTCGTAAATAATAAAATTAGTGATAATTTTACTGATTTACTTCAATAACCGCATGACCCTCTCTTACAATTGCTTTAAAGTCATGTTACTGACCAGCACCGACAATCCCAGGGCGAAAGAGGAAGGCGAGAGGAAGGGAGAGGGATCGGAGGGTTTCGGAGGTCTCTCCGTCGTGTATGTATTTGGCGCCGAGACTCTGTACCGCTCTTCACCCGCACAGACGCCGCGAAGATAGAAGGAAGGGAGGGTTCTTAGAACGCCACCGGCTGCCTTCATAAGTTCTTCGTGAGCATGCCTGCGAGGAGGGCCCATGGTGGCCTGATACTTCTTGTATCGTGCGCTCTAGGCCCTCTCCCCGAAGTTGGCTTCGGGGCCCCGCCGCCTTATTGCCCTCGACAATTCTCCGAGAATTGGCAGAGGGGGAGGCAGCCGGGCGCGGGCTCATTGTGGCGACAAGGCTTGTCGGGAGCACAGAGAGGCCGCGACCTGGACGAGTGCCCTAATGGTGCCCTGTCGGAGCACCGGGTCCTGTCCCCGGATAAGCGGTGGAGCGCCTGTTGAGGCCGATTGGTAAACGGGCGGTCTCTGGGCGAAGCGTCTGGGCGACTAAGGCCAATGTGAGGTCGTCCGTGCTAGAGCCCGCGGACTCGGAGCTTGGAGACCCACTTCCCCTCCAGCCTGCCTTGCCTGTTGCCTCGGCGAGCGCGGGTTGAGGCGGCGGGCGTTCCGGTGGGTTACGGCCACCTGACACCCTTGGGGTGGTGTCGGGTTCCAGCCACTGTCCTCCCGCTCTTGAGTCGTAGAGGGACTAGATGCGGTAGGAGTGGCTCCCCTAGCCTCGCTGTCCCACCCGGAGGCGGGGCCTGGCGGAGGCTTCGGGGGGAGGGCCCCCGTCACTCGTGGTCTGCGGCAGTGCTGGAGCTGAGTGACTCGGCCCATTCGACCCGGCCTAGTCTCGGTACCCGTACCCGTTGGGTACGGTCCACGACCTTGGCGGGTCGACTGAGATGGCTGCCCCGTCGCGGGAGCGGCCTGGACGGGTGCCTTCTGGCCTGCCCCTACGCCTGCCTGCCTCCAGTCAGACAGTTTCAGGGCGCAAGGCATGTGAACTGTCCCCCGCGGGCGGGGGGCCGCTGGATCGAGAGGGATTCTCTCCAGGGCCTGGCATTCGGAGTGTCGGCAGGCTAGGGGGCCTGTGTGAGGCTCGTTACCGGGCTTCTGAACTGGGGAGCCACCGCTGTAGTTGGCTGAGGGCTGGGGCGACAAGAGGGAGGTGTATCCTGTCAGGCGCCCTAGCTCCCTCCGCCCTCCCCTTCCGTTCCCGGCGGGATCAGATGGGCAGCGTGTTACGAAGGCAGAGAGTCGCATGCCCGTGGCTTCCGTCGTGTAGATCGGGAGGCATGCTTAGCCCGTGCCCTCGGCTTGCACTGCTCCGTTCTGGAGAGGCAAGGCTAGGCGGGGGCTGTCGACCCGAGACGCGGCTGCCAGCCGGGCTGGGGCGCTTGGGACCACTGCCTCCGGCGTGTACTCGGGATGTGAGTGTAAGCCGGGGCAGCCAGGCCCCCGTGCGTCTGAGACCAGAGAGAGGTCGTCCGTGTCAGAGCTTGAGGCTCAGCGCTTGGAGACTCCTCCCCCCCGGCACTTTCGCGCCTGTGGCCGCGTGAGCGGCTGAGGCACCGGGAGTGCTGTTGGGCCTCGGTCACCTGGCACCATTGTGGCGGTGCCTGGTTCAGCCACTGCCTCGCCGATCTGAGTCGCTGGAGCGACTAGATGCGGCAGGCATCGCTCCTCTGGCCTTGCCGTCCGACCTGTTGGAGGGACCGGCGGCGGCACAGGGGGGGGGCAATGGCCTTGTCACTGTACGTCGGCGGCAGTGTCGGAGCTGAGTGACTCGGCCCACCCGGCCCGGTGTGGTCAAGGCGCCAGCGCCCGTGCACGTCAGCAGGATGTGGGCCGTGACCCCTGTGGTTCGACGCCGGGGGCGCTATCCACCGGGGGTCAGGGTAACCGGCGCTCCTCGGTTCTGGAAGCCAGGGAGACAAGGGCCGGTCTTGATATCCGGGTATCGGTACCGATATCCAAATGTGGATGCCTATGTCCAGTATCGTATCCGGGTTCCGATACCGATATCCGGTATCGCTATCCGGATATCCGGATCCCTGGGCCGAATCGGATATCCGGATATCCGGTAGGCGGCCGTGAGTACCCGTAAGGGTTGGATGCCTGTCGGTGTGACTGGGGCCTTGAATGGCTGAGTTAGCCAGGGCCCAGACTCCCGAGTCCCGAATCGGCGGGTCGCAGCACTCCCGGCCCAGCAAGGCTAGGAGTACCACTAAGCACTGTTTGGGTCGTGCCGCTCGGACCCCATCCGAGCTCGGTTTGTCGGCGTAGGTCCCGTGCCCCATGTGAGTGGGGAGGACCGTTGGCCATGCCCCGCTATGTCTTATAGGCCCCGCCGACTAACCGTCTGGGAGACGGACGCCCGTCTCCCAACTGCCACTGGGCCCGCTGGCCCCGGTACCTTCTGGGAGGCGGACGCCTGTCTCCCGTTTTGTATTGGGCCCGCTGGCACCGTTATTATCGACTCCTTTGGGTTGCAGTGCTCCCGGCCCGGCAAGGCTAGGAGTACCACTAGGCACTGTTTTGGTCGTGCCGCTCGGATTCCACCCCGAGCTGGGCTTGCTGACGTGCCTCGCTTATTTGTATGGAGGGCTGTCGGCTGGCCGTGCGGGAGGCGGGCGAACCGCCTCCCCACCCTGTACCGGGCCCACTAGCACCGGTACTTGCGACTTCACTGACCGACGGAAGGGCGGGGCCCATCTGTCGGGAAGAAGAAGAGAGCAGTCTTACCTAGGTTATTTCCGTGGCGGCTGTCTCTTCTTCTTCTAGCTGGGAGCGGAGGAAGTTACCGTCGACGCAGTGTCCTCGGAGGTCTCCTCGCTCCCGTAGAATCGCTTACCTCGGATCCCAGGATAATTGTCCTCATCCGAGGCCAGATCCTTGTTGTCTGCGATGACGACTTACCCGACTGAAGGTGAGAATCATCGTGGATGCGCCTTCGTCGCCGGTTGTGGATTTGTGAGATAGAAAAACAAGGCTGTGCTCCTCCAACAGCGCAGACACTTCCGTGACCGCTCATTGCGGCACGGCATATCTTTCTAAGTGCTTCCGACGAAGGACTGAGAAAGAGGGCAAACAGGGAAAAAAAAATGTTATCTGCGCCCGTCTGGAGGAGGAGATTAATTTTAACTAAGTCCGGCTTAATGGGGGCGGACGAGAACAAAAATTAAGCCAGCCACGGTGTCCGATCACGACGGGCTAGCGTCGTTCTTTTTTTTTTTTTTTTTTTTTTAAATATTCTCCAAGACCGTTGGAGGAACTGGTGTTCCGTAGACAGAGTACCAAACTGACACAGAATGACTGCAGTAGAGTATCCAACTAGAGAAGTCCGTTGTGGACTGAGACGCCATGGAAAAACAAAATAATTACATATTTATTTCCTTTCATTTTTCCTATATTCCCTAAGTCCTTCGGAGGAACTGATGTTCCGTCGACAGAGTACCAAACTGACTACTAAATGGTGCAGTAGAGTATACAATTAGAGACAATTATACAAGCAACAATTCCTGTGGGAAAAGAAGCGAGAACTATATGGCGTTGACCCTTATTCCCGGAAGCTAACGCATCCTGAATGAAAAACCCACCACGTGGCGTTCTTCCGCACGTGGCCGATTTGAACAACCAAAAACGTACCTAACATGAATCAAAGTACATCTTTCAGTTTACACGAGTCATTAGTATAGTTAATATAAGGAACACCCTTCTTAGAATGCTACCCCAACCACGGAGAGGCGTCCGAGAGGCGAATAAATGTTTCTAAATCGGCTCTCCGACGCAACCCCCCCTGCCCGTCTGTATACCACGGGCTGCACGGGTTGATTCTAGTAACGTTTGAGTATGAAAACAACGTCAATTTACTACTAAAAGAAGGGTGGCGCTTGAATAAAAACTCTTCAAAAGAACGCTATGCGTTGTGAGGTTTTTATAAGCGCGGTATGATTAATTGTCTACGCCAAAATGCAAAAGGAAAGATCTCACCCGAGAGCGAATCTGACGGCACGTCCGTGTCCGAGCAGGGCGATAGTGAAGAATGAATTAAAATGGAGGACTATGAATATAGTGCGCCACCTCTTGGTGGCAGGCAGAGGCGGGATTCGGGGGGCCATATAAGGATGGTTTTTTGTCTTTTGTTACTTCGGTCCTAGCATTGTCCTTAGGAACAAAGCAATTGTAAGAGAGGGTCATGCGGTTATTGAAGTAAGTAAGGTACTTCTCGCTTACACAGATTCTTGATTTCTACATTCATTAATTTTTCACCTTTGAGATAAGTGTTTAATGCCTTCTAGTTCCAATCAATTCCCTGGATTGCCACAGAAATAATAATTGTATATGAGGAATTAAATAGATGACTATCAATGTAAATGGGTGAAAAGACCAAATCCATAATTAGATTTTGCAAAAAATACATTTTCCAAAGGGAAAACCAATAAAAAAAATGATGACAACTGATGGCAGTTGACTCTCATAAATACACAAGTACATGTAAAGCCCCAGTCACATAGGACCCCAGATGCAACACAATTGAACACAGCTCTTTGTTAAGTCCACAGTTAATTGCCTCCAAACAAAGAGTCATGTGACTGGGGCAGTACTTTAAACAAGTTCGAATTTCTTTTCGTAATCATCATCATTCATTCAATTCAATCATTTATTGTCCAAATCATATTCATATTCAACTATCTAAATTCATGGAAACTGCACAGCACAATATATTTCCTACACTAAGAAGGTGGTGCTAGAAAGTTGCAATTATTCGCAAGTTGCAATTCAATCTGAATGCACACATTCGAACCATTGTTTCAAGTATGCAATGTTTAGTCTTGCAGACAGTGCACGTATTAAAATGTGCAATTCAATTCTCAACAGATTCGCAGTCAATCTGCTATCAATTGCAACTTTAGTGCACCACTCCAAAAATTCCACTCACCTCTACAGTTTGCCAGGATAATTTCTATCTGCACCTTCTGATAGTCTGCTACAATAACCTTGAGAGTGCTCAGTCCCACAGCATCAAGAAAACTGATTGCTCCAAAATCTATGATAATAGTCTTGACCTCATTGGGGTCTTCCTCTTGTACGCTTTGGCTATTTGATGTACCTGCTTCCAGAAGCTCAGCGTTTGTAGCAGTCGTCTCGTGATTGTTTCCATTGTTGCCGTTGCTTTGTCTTGTGTGATTGTCAGCTGGTTTTATTTCATGGGTCTAGGGAAATGAGAGGATTTAAGAAATTTGATGTAATTTCATTTTCTACTTTTGAGGTTTGAGAAAAGGCATGAATAGACAAATTGGTGATTAAATGCAAGTAATACAGAGGTGTCTTCCATGATGTATTAAATGACAGTTGTTAATTTTTATGACAGCCTTAATCATTTTCAGCTGAGCGAATACTTTATTCCTCCACCATTGGTGACAGGTTGAATTCCTATTCCTGAAAAAAATCATATCATCAAATAATGCTTTCCTACATAACAAATGTTTGGGAGCATAAACTAGTGCAAACATTGCTGATAAATTTTGCTAAAATTCACAAATAATGTGAATGGAATTGATTACATAAATTCTTTTTAAAACGTTTCATTCATATTTATGGTATTTCACCAATTTACTTAATTGGATTTTCCTTTCATTTTTGTTTAATCTGGTACATATCAAACATACAAGTGATACTTGTAAAAATTACAGTAAATATTCACCCAAGTATTGATGTGTCACATTTTAATTTGTCTTACCTCTATTGCAATTTCTCCATTCGGAATGTCCTCCACACTGTTAGCCTTGGTGTACTTGACTTGCTTCTTCTGCTCCTTCTCTTTCTTCACTCGCTCCTGCAGGATCTTAGGTGGATCCACGCCCGTAATGCTGTACATCGTCTGCTTGATGTAATCCGCATTAGCAAAGTAGATGGGGGCGTTCACACGGAATATCTTTACGCCCGGTAACTCCTCAGCCTATAAACAAAAAAATGATTACAAAATATGAAGAGAGTCAGAACCAGTGTAAGTTTGAAATGACATCAATGGGGGTGTTGTTCAAAATCAACTTCAAATCAAATGCAACTTTGCAAATTGTAACACACATTTTCATTCACGCACGGTATGCGCATTTAACAAGATGCACATGAAACAATGATTTTGATTGGCACATTCCGATCAACTGCAATTTGTGATCAATTGGAACTTTTGAACAACACCCCTAATGATAGTTATATCAATATTTGACCCACCCATCTGTCCCATTAAATTAAGACTCATTCAAAAATTCAACTTGTTAATACATCCATCCACATCTTTCCAAGCTTATAATTCAGTAAGGAATAAAATGGTTACATCCTTGTGAGAGGATTCTCATAAAGGAGTGCTGCGGGAAAATTGCCATCAATTGTAAATCAAATGCAAAATTGAATGTACTTTTAAACATGAATTGTAATTTTTTACTTATTGTTTAAAGACTATGTAGTTCCTTAGTGTTTGAAGATGTGCATGTAACAGTAATTTAAACACAGATAAAGAACCACATACCGCTTGGTAGTAGCTGAGATCCCGATAGATGTCCGTGTTGGGAATGTGACCCATAATGCCACACTTTGGTCTCTGGGTCCGCAGGATGACAGAGAAGATTGCCACGGCAACTCCAACACCTAGTCCGATGTCTACCCCAAGGAGAATCACTGCAAGACATGTCACTAGCCATAACATCTGGAGGAGAAATGAAATTAGATTCAATGAATTAATCAAAAGAATTGAATAATAAAAACATACACATTCATTTTCAGATATTTGATTACCTTCTTAAGTTTTCAACTAACCAGAGAAGAGAAAATTAGCATTGAATGTTATGATTTGTTAGAATTAAAGATGCTAAATTTTATAATTTACAAGTAGAAAAGTAGTCAACATGCATTTCAAAACCATCAGTTCTATCATTGTATAACACTGATAAGGTCATCCTAATCGATTGATATAATAGTCTTCATAATCATAGGGGGTGTTGCTACAAAGTTGCAATTGATCGCAAATCAATTGCAAATTGGTTGAAAAGTGTAAATTGCACAAAGACGCGCAAAAAACAATGATTTTGATTGGTTCTCATCAACTGCAATTTGCAATCAAATGCAACTTTCGAACAACATCCTTTAACATTGGTTGGGCAAGATTTGAAGATAAACAGGTGACAAGAGGCTAAATAAAACTTTAAAAATCTAAAGTGAACCATATTTCAGACAAGAGGTTATCCATGCAGGTATCTAAATCCATCTTAAAATACTATTGAAGTGCAACATCAATCTGCATTTAAAAAAAATCTATATAACCTACATTGAAAATAGATTGTTATGAAAGTGTGAATACTTACGCAATCCATCTTTGAGAATTGCCACAAATCCCTGATGTCTTTGAATTGTCTGAACATCCCTCTCAAAGCAACCACAACAATAGCTGCTAAACATCCCTGTGAATTACAAAGACCAGTCAACCAAATTCAATATACAGGCACACCTTGTAAGAACAGTATAATTTAATGGTACAAGTGTAAAGGGGTAGTAAGTATTAGTTAATTTCTCTTAGCTTTTCATACATTAATATGTTACACTATTGATGTTGTTTCATTGGTTATGTTTTCCAGTACACAAGTAATAATATATATATATATATATAATAATAATAATAATATAATATAATAATAATAATAATAATATAATAATGACACTATCTGCGGAAAAAGGGGAATTGCTAAATTGTGTTCTAAAAGGCGAAAAAAGGCGAAAATATGAATTTGCTCATAACAGTCACAAAAAAATGAATATTTAAAGAAAAATCATCACAGGGACTTCCTTTTGATGTCTTTAAGTCGTTTATGTATAAAAATACAAGTTTGGAACAAATGTGCATTTTTAAAGATTTTTTGAAAATTTGCATCTTTCAAAATTTTATTATTGGGGTGCCCCCATTCCGCAGTTATGCTAACAGTAAATATAACTCCCTCAATTTCGCCCATTTTTTTCACCCCTATTCCGTGGACTACATGGTATGTTCCGTTTTCTCACCACGCAACAGGACCGCCTCTCCCACTACATACCGTAGATGGCGCTATTACGTTACTATTTTCCGAGATATGAAGCTTGTGAAAACGCTACGGCGAAACAATATTTTCGCTGTATTGTGGTTTTCCCCTTAAGTGCCCATTTTATAGCACAGAAATGTGCCTTATTCCGCAGATAAGCTAATAATAATAATAATGATAATAATATAATAATAATAATAATAATATAGTATTGAATGATTGAAGTACATGGTATTGAATGATTTGTTCTAATTTCTATGCATTCTCAGATTTTATTTTAGCAATCATATGTTTAATTTCATACGGACAATGCAAAATGCAGTATCTGAAGAAAAAAAATTGAAATGATAATTTTCCCTGCATAACATTATATTAATGATTCTTAATCATCAGATTGTGGGAAGCCAACAGCATACTATTGAAATGAATGTTACATGCAATTGTGGGAAGCCAACAGCATACTATTGAAATGAATGTTACACGCAATTGTCTGCTGTATGCTATGCAAAACCACAGAATGTTATGTCAATATGATTCCTTACCACAGGTAATGACTGGAAGAATTGGGTGAGAAGAAACAAGACTAAGAGAATAGGTATGGTGGAAACTATACCAGCAATCTGTAATGAAAAAAATTAATTCGAAGTTTGATATTTACATAGCGGTTAAGGAATTTCATATCTCATATTAATGCACTGCTATATAATCAGTAAGATAAATTAAAAAAAGAGAATACCGGTACATGCTTATTTTCCAACCTACGGTTGTATTTCATAATTTGCTATTCACAGAGGTACACACAGATCTACATATGACTGTTGACCCGCTTTCTTCCGTCAACTCAGCAACATAGGGGTTATCATCAAGTAAAGGAAAGACCATCAGTCACGCATGACTAATGTACAGCTTAATGAAACACAACCTTGCTTTAACCACATGACAAAGAGATTGGACAAAGTAACCCTCATTCCAAAAAGACAATTGATCCAATTTATATAAATTTCATTCCTAACAAAAAATAACTATTGAGAAGGTGCTGCTTCCATACCAATCAACCAATTTTGAGAAAAAATTATTATCTTCTATAACATAGCCATTGTGAAGAATTATTTTGATTGATTTCTATGTCTTTCATTTCTCAGTGTGAGTTTTCCTCCTCATTAGTTTCTTCTATGCAATATATCTTATATACATAGCTTCCTTGTCAAGTTGGATTAGATAATTTTGAAATTAATGTTTCTGTTCAAATGTACCATTAGTAATTCCTGTAACAAGTAGACAAAATAGTTTCTATGATCTTCTTAACCAGCAGGCCTCTGTTAACAATTAACATAACATCATGAACGATATTCACACAATAACAATGCAAAGATTACAAATCATTATGACCGATATTAGATTCTTAAAATTACCTGAGTTTTGCCTCCTCCCAGCTCTTGTAGAAGTGACCTGGAGAGGGAGCCAGAGCAGGGATAGCATAGGAAGAACGACGACAAGATATTACTTGATCCATAGCCAAGAAGCTCCTACAAGAGTGAAGATGAACTAAATTTAGCAGGATCAGTTATGAATGTCACTTGAAATCTGTATTGATACATAAAAACACTTCAAAATCAATGTAAAAAGCTCAGCCTTTTTGTAGAAATCATAATTGCAAAATATCCAACACTCTCACTAAAGTTTCAAAATTCATGCTAAAATCAAACCCTTGCAAATAAATCAATGATTACAATCAACAGAGAAAGGCATTTTGTTTTCATATATGGATGAAAAGGGAGATAGACACAGCATTCAGCCTGATTTTTAAAGATACTCTAATAAGCTTCAAAATGTAAGCAATGATTACTACAAACATGCATAAAACTGTATACTTCCCTAATCTTGCAGGCAAATGGGAATAAATTAGATGTTTCTTTCTCTCCAATGAAAGAATGTTTTCCATGTTATAAAATGTACTATTATATTAATTTATGGTTTGAAAGAGGTTCATTGTGGTGAAGAATAATTGAAGAAAGTTGATCAGTTGTCTCACGATGTGCAAACGTAGAACGTTAGTATAGTGACGTTT
>BQKZ01014208.1:0-10253 GCA_036244855.1 Temnopleurus reevesii | reverse complement strand
ACCTTTCTGAAGAAAGTGCAGCCATAAAAATTAATTTCCGGGATATATGTTCCCATGTTCTTGACCTACCTTATCTGTCCATTATATGCCCAGATGTCTCCTTTTGCATACAACTTATCCATTCCAAAGTTCTGTGAATCTATTCTGCCCCACCCCTTCAACATGTACAATACAAGCTGGTGGTGAAAGGACTGTATTTATTTTTTTTCTAAAACAAATTAGTAGTCGATCAAGAGTGGGTACTTACAATGCTGCGTACATAGTGAGAGGACTCCCATTTGCGTCGCTTTTCTGCTGCATCTATGGCCTCGTTGAGTTATTGCTTGGCACTGGGCCTGGTGGTTCTGTACTGGTTGATCTCTGGAAGAACAAAAGAGACACAAACTTAATTGTCGATTAGTACAACGAAATTTGATCCCATAGACATTTAACGAGAAATATATCAAAACATGTATAATTGAACACTTTATATTCCTCTTTATGAAAATTAATTTTGGGGAAATATTAAAGTGACCTTGAGCATCATCTCGTGGCCCTCAAAGTCACTTTAGGACTGATAACAGATATGTCTCGCCTATTAGCCCAAAATGATCCCGAGTAGAGAGATTTCCAGTAACGTTCCTGTCGTGGTAGCATTCATCTCCTCTCCAGCTTCCCGTTCCGGCAGCCTAATGATGTCATCCCTGCTTGGTCATCAGGGGCGGATCCAGCTTTTTCTAAGAGGTTGGGGTGGTATGCGAGGGAGCGGAGCGAGCGTGTGGGAGGGGGGGGGTGTCCCCCCTCCCACAGTAGGGAAATTTTTTGAAAATCTTTGTGTGAAAATAGCATTTTCTTGCATGTTCGTGACTAATCTTATCTGTCCATTATATACCCAGATGTCTCCTTTTGCATACAACTTATCCATTCCAAAGTTCTGTGAATCTATTCCGCCCCACCCCTTCAACGTGTCCAATAAAATCTGATGGAAGGACTGCATTTTTTTTTTTCTAAAAAAAATTAGTAGTCCATCAAGAGTGGGTACTTACAATGCTGCGTACATAGTGAGAGGACTCCCATTTGTGTGGCATTTTAGCTGCACCTGTGTCCTCTCTGGGTCCTTGCTTGGCACTGAGCTCAATGATGTACTGGTTGAACTCTGGAAGAACAAAATATAGAGACACAAACTCAATGGTCGATTAGTACAACAAAATTTTGATCCCATAGACATTTAACAAGAAATATATCAAAACATGTATAATTGAACACTTTATATTCCTCTTTATGAAAAATGATTTGGGGGAAATATGTTCCCATGTTCCTGACCAATCTTATCCGTCCAGTATGTGTCCAGATTTCTCATTTAATTTGCCAGTATTCTCTTTGTCTCAGAGACACTTTGATAGAAACATTTTGCTAAGAATTCTACAGGAGATTGAGGGTACGACTTATCTAGCCTTGAGGTCTTAAATGCTTCTCCTTTAGATGATTACAAACCAGATCCATGAATATGAATGGTCCTTCAGTATTGTCTCAAATCATTCTTGATTCAAAAGGAGCCGGCGGCAGAACATCTGCCTCCATTGTTCCGCTTCCTCCTCCACCACAGACACAGCCTGTTCCTCAGTGAGGAATTGATCCTCCATCCTGTCTGAAAAATGAGAAAAAACCAGATTTTTATCAATGCAGGACTATGCATTGTGGAGAGCATCTTAGGCACATTCCTTTTGTCCTGCCAGAACGTAGCTACTAGGTTGCTCGCTCTAAGAAATATTGTGTCTCCTTGACGCAGGTTCGTTTTTTGTTGAAGTTCTTGGGCATATTTTTGCCTTTGCATGGAACTGTCCCGCAGACGTTGGTCTTCCTCCTCAGTAGTGCTAGGAATAAAGTAGAGCTGGTTTAGAAATTGTCCATGAACACCTTACGTCCCTAATGAAGTAACATGCTCAAAACCAAAGCAACTAATCCTGTAAAATTGGCCCATCGGTACACTGACTTTCCGGTATAGAGTCAAATTTCCTTGTATATCCGCACTGGTCGAACACTTTATATGCCTTCATGCCATACTTGACTGGCTTCATGGGATTAAATGTCTTGAATGACAAACGCCCCCAAAAATGAATCGTTCCCTCCTCGATGGAAACATATTCACTCTATGTGAATACACGTTAGAAAGCAGCGGTAATCTTGACAGCATAGTACAAATCGTGCAGGTTCATGGGTAATTTTCCACTGTTCTGGGTATTCTTGGTCACAGGCTTGAAATGACTGGTAAATTGTTTAAAGTTACTCAATCCAACACTACTGGAGGAAGAAGCTGTAATCTTCATTGGAAAGCTTTCCTGTTGCTGTTCATGTTAATGCATGCATTATCTGTTCAGATAATAGTTACAATCCAGCAGTTGTTTTAATGAAATAATGTTAAATAATGCATTTAAGTGCACGAATAATTACCTTCTGTGAGATCTTCTGCATGTAGATTGGTTTCCTGTCTCCACAAGGGATGAGTTTTATCGTCGTATGCCAGGANAATTCGAAGCACTGGTGAGATTTTGGGTTCATGGGGTCAAAGGTGGCAGTGCCCAAAATTTGTAAAATGTTTTTGATTTCTGATGGCATGGAACAAGCCGTACATTGTACATATCTTTCTGATTGCGTGATGGCGGAGGCATAAATTTCGACCGTGCGTGGTCGAGGATTCATCTAGTTTATGTCAGAATTATTTCAGAACACCTTTAGTTTTAAGATATATTAACAGCCCCACAACCATAAAAAAATAAAGCAAGTTGTTTATATTGTTTTTCAATAACTTTACTCACAATTCAAATAGCTTAAATAAGAGAGCCCAAACTATTTGAAAATAAAAGTACTGTTTGCAGAAAAAATAGTCATATCAATAGTTTTATTTACCGTTACATGCTCAAGAAGTCTGGGGTAGGGCTCTAAAATTTCGAACACCGTTCTCCTTTCTCCATCATCTTTCTTTTCTCGTATCCAGTTAAACCTCGAGGCACAAATGTACTGAGATACTTTGATGGCAGAGGATTTGTTGTGTTTCATCCATTCGATTCTTTCTCACTCTTCATCTGATGCAATGGCTGAAACTGAATTATAATATACGTACTGAAAGTAATATGCATGCATTTATAGCAACATGCATTTATAGCTTCCATTGCGTGACGTGCTTGACTAGCACACAATTTATGTTCAGGATAATTCAAGCATGTGTCGCAGTTGCAGGTGGAACATGTGTGATATCTTGTGCTTTGGTATGCGAATTGTCTTGAACAAGACATGTGTGACACAAGTCATTGGAAGGCTGTGTGAAAGAGATGTTCATAGATGTAAATATCTGTAGGTTGTATCCATACGAACAAGTTGCTCGATTTTCCACTTTTTGCTTGTCAATAAAATGTCTGTGCATGTCTCTAACTGACAGGTCTGAAGGTAGGTATCTCCTTTGTAGAGCATGTTCTCGTTTATAGTGAGAGATTTAAGGTCTGTTTAACTCTGTATGATTTATCACTTGCTTGGAGAAGTCCTCTGGGAACTTATTTGCCAGGTCCAGTTTCCGCCGCCCCAGATGGCCTGGACACCCCACCCTTAGGTCGAGGTTGAGCCCAATCCTGAAGACGACCATCCGTAGCGGGCGGTTGTGGCCCAGTGGAAGCAGAGCTCCCATCATAGAAATTTAATTCCATAGTAATTTATTCTGGTAGGAATGGTGGGTTCCCATGCACCCCCAGAACCCATTTTTTATTTTACATTTTTGGAATCCTTCGAGTGTCCAATTAATTAATTCAGTTGTTGCCAAGACAAAATGGTGTCCCATGGGGGTAATTGGCGCCCATTTCCATAACTTTTGAAGTATACAACGTGCATGGACAAACCACAGTTACAAGCTAAATACAACATGAGGAATTCACGCTTGAGGGACTCTGCGCTTGGTGATGCACATCGGGTAGGTGGTAACTCATTATATTATCATGTAGGACCTGTATAATGGGGCCGCCAGAGTTGAGTGCTTCTAGAAAGACCCTAAACTGGAAGCGGTTTTGGTCGAGTTTCTTTAGTTGGCCTAGCATGAAGAGTCTTTCCAGGTCAATCTGGGTGGAGATGGGAAGAAGATTTGTCAGGAGGTAGACAATCTCATCTGCCGCTGATTTTGGGACCCCAAGGACTGCTCTCTCTGTCCAGGAAAAAACTCATCCTTGGTAATCCAGTTGCCCGCTGTCACCTCCTCCTGTTGTAGTTTGCCAAACGTTGATTCTCATGTATATCGCACATTATTTTCTGCTCTAAAGTTATTGGTATTGCAATATGGATCCTGAAGAAAGATAGAAAGAACTGAAAAACACAAGTACATATGTACTCTGAAAAGTACTCTTCATTTTGTCCACTTTCTGTTTGAAAAGACTTTTTAGGGCAAATTTTATTTGGATTATTTTTTCTCTTTTTAAGATGACCCCTTTTTTTATTCTGCATGCAGATGAATTACAAACTTTACCACCAGAACATGAATACGTCTGTAATATTCTACACTATTGATGTTCAACTCCACCAGTAGCATTAACAAACACAACATTTCCACTGTTCTTTATTTAGAGTTTGATTCACTGGTTGTGATGTTTTCCCTTCAAAGTGTTTCGTTGTCTTATCCATGTGGCAGTTTCCCTTGAAATATTTTGTGATCAATTTTCTTTTTTTGATGATTGCTTAAAGTACATGAATGTGTTACCATACAACTCTGTGTGGAGTATGAGTGCTCTTGAACGACAGAGTTTTTTTCTTTCAAGGAGGTTTGCAGTTGCACCATGTGGTGTACACTGTATGGTTATCTTTCAAGACAGAGTTTTGAGCATTAATGGTTTGTGACTTTTGTGAGGTAGACAGCATTTGAACAATTTTTGCATCTTTCTGTCATTTGGTACATTTCTTGGTCAATTACTTTTGATTTTGTCCACTTTCTGTTTGATTAAACTTTGTATTGTGGGTTCGGTCATTTTTTTCTCTTTTTAAGGATGACGCCCTCTTGATTAAAATTAATTACAAACTCCACATTCTCTCCCTGCTTGAAAAAAATTGTCATAAAAAATATTCTAAAAATATCAGAACACCCCCCCCCCCTAAAATATGTTTTTAGGATATTTTTTCTCAGGACAACTTGAGTTTTCACTGAAAGCCTTTTCATATTTCTAATAGTAGTACCTTTTTTACCCCTCACATATACCTCACATATAAGTCGGAAAAAAAAGATAATCTGATATGCCATTCCTAATTTGTTTCACGAAAACTAATTAGCAGAGTTGGCATCGTTCAGCATCGACAAAGAAACAATTTACTAGCCTATTTTCTTTGTAAGATTTTAAGTTGTTATTTGACTTACCCACTCTGGCTGACACGATCTTGCCATCGCGTTTAGCAATGTTCTCAAGATTCATTTATTCTCCTCTGGGGCATAAAAGCAAGACAGGAGATAGCAAGCTACCCCCGTGTCCATCTTTTTCTTGGAGGCTTCTGTGAGTTGGTGCTGGTACAAGTACACACCTACACCTGGTGACAGCTCAACTATCTACAGATAGAGACAGATGGAAAATTTAACTAACTTTAATTTGCTTTGTGTCTCTTGTTCCCCCCCCCCCCCTTCTCCTATCGCACAACAGTAAGTCAAACATGGTATTTGACTTACCCACTATGACTGACATGATCTTGCCATCGCGTTTAGCAATGTTCCCAAGATTCATTTATTCTCCTCTGGGGCATAAAAGCAAGACAGGAGATAGCAACCCACCCCCGTGTCCATCTTTTTTTCTTGGAGGCTTCTGTGAGTTGGTGCTGGTACAAGTACACACCTACACCTGGTGACAGCTCAACCATCTACAGATAGAGACAGAGGGAAAATATAACTAACTTGAATTTGCTTTGTGTCTCTGGTCCCCCCCCCCTTCTCCTCCTATCGCACATCAAATCACATAATAACTAGTAACATTTAATGTACATGTACCCAATGTTGAACTACAGTGGAGCCCCATTGTAACTTTGTCTCTTTATTACAAAATCCTTGGAAGGCCCAACAGTCTTTGTAATGAGCCGCCACTATGTTTGCAATTTTTTAAAACCAAATTCGCACCTTATTTTAGGAGCATGGATGGTGCTTTTCTTCCAGGAATGTAATGGAAACCACACAAAAATACTTTTTACAAAAGTGGAACCCCATTACAACAAAGTCGCTTATAACAAAGTAATTGGGATGGCTCAAGCATTTTTCGTTGTTTTTTACCCTGGTTGGGCAGGTTTGGCAGGTGCTGCTGCGACATTTGCTCCCTTGACATTTGCTCCCCCGATATTTGTTCCTGCGACATTTGCTCCCCCGATATTTACTCCTGCGACATTTGCTCCGGCGATAAGTGCTGTGGCGATAGATGCTCCGAATATGCGACAATTGCTCCCCCGACATTTGCTCCCGACATTTGCTCCCCGACATTTACTGCTGCGACAATTGCCCCTAAAGGAGCTGTCACACTTGGACGTTTTTGCCGATTTACAAGGAATTTGGCAAATAAGTTGGCGTACGTCGAATACGTTTTTGGAGCGTTTTGCATACGTCAAAACACGCTTTGCATACGTTGAAAATCTCGTACTTTTTCAAGAAAATAAAATGAAAACAGGGCAGTTTTCGATGTATGCCCGACTTGTGGCTGAAACGCCTTACACAAGTTATAGGAACGTTACGTACTCGTCGACAAACATTAACAAGCGTCATTCGTACGTTACTCGTACGTGGAAATACATCAAATCTTGACGTTTTAGTCAACGAATACCCAACGTATGCAAATTTCCTCAAGCACTAGTGAGTGCTCGTATAGGGACTGCACTCAAAGTGCTAATTTTCCTGCACCTAGCGTGCTAATTTAGCACTTACCATATCTAACATAGCACTCAAAAGAGCTAGAACAGCACTCTAGGTGCAGGAAAACTTGCCTTTTGTTTAAATTAAAATACCTTTAAATCATTTGAGTCAATAAGTCTTAAATGAAAAAAAAAACATGTTCATATCTACTGCAGAAAGTATTTGTCATTTTGCTTTTTTTTTAAATTTATCCCGATTGCACATTATGAATTACCTCTGTCGTTGTATGTCTCCAGTAATCGTTGCAAGCGATCCGAAATTCTCTCGTACCTCATGTGGTGCGTCCAGTAGCTGATTAATTATCACTTGTATCTTAGGACCCTGGTTGACATCCCTGGCAGCCCTCTTTATCGCTCCACGGACCTGCAGTGTCGGTGCATGATTATGTTCCACCTTGGCCCCTGGGTTCCCCAATCAAAATAAAATAATTAAAAATCAGAAAATAGACCCAGAAAATATATTATCCCACTATTTCTTGAAGCGAGGAAATAGTGAGAGAATATATTTTCCCACTATTTCCTCGCTTCAAGAAATAGTGGGAAAATTTATGCTTGTTTTAGTATGATTTTGAAAATAAATTCAATTGCCGCCATTGAAAGCGTCCTGGACAATAGGATCAGACTTTACACAATGGCTTGCTTTGAGCTGGCATGGTCATTTCTCGGTCATTGGCAGCTTGCTACAGACAAAGGGGGTAATGACTGCATTGCTTATTTTTCACATGTGAGGTATTACATTAAAGATGATGAAAGAAGCTTTTCAGTGATGTCCTTCAAAAACAAAGATATTTTTAATGCAGTCAAACGTGGCAGTATGAATTTTGGATTTGTGCACGCAAATGAGTTTTAGGTAGTGTCCATTCTGATTTTATTTACACATGACTGAGTAAAAACAAAGCTGTGCGAGTAGTATTAAATGAAAAACGATAGCATTTGCTTTTCAAATATGTATGACTCTCTTCACATATTTGTTATAAAGATAGTAAAATATCAATATCGGTTTCCTTTTTTGTGGGACACACTGTAGAATAAAATAAAATAAAATAATATTTTTAATGTTTTGCTCTGTATTTAATCCCCTCCATCTTCACTCTTAACGCCTGTCTCAGCTGCGCAGCAGAGTGGCCATCTGTTTTTGTCTTGCCTGCAAATGCTGAAAGATATGAAATAAAAACAGGACAAAGTATATAATTATTAATCACAATATCACAAAGGCAGTAAGAGTTCACTCAATGGTTGATAAGTAAATAAAAAGCCCATTAAAAGGGGGTGCTTGCTGGAAGTTATGCAAACATGGAGTAAGTTGATCTTGACGGGACCCAAATGAAACACGTTTGCTTAAATGGCACTCTGCTTTTGTATTTTGAATACCTAGGTAACATGACACAGGCAATTTTTATCTACATCTAGAGTTTACAAGCTTGGGCAAAATTGCGTTGACAATGTTCAGACACACAAAGTCATGTATATGATTGGTACGATTACAGAACATGTTTACAAATCCTTACCAACTATTGCTGTAATTACAGCAGAGTCCAATTGACAAAGGCTCATCACCTCCAATAACTCAGTATGAGTGTAAAAAACACGAGTAGGAACAGAGCCACCCCCTGTGGCCTTCTTCTTAGTGGCTGCCTCCTGCAGAGTATGCTCCTAGGCATATATACCAGTCCCTGGNGGCTGCCTCCTGCAGAGTATGCTCCTAGGCATATATACCAGTCCCTGGGGACACTTCAGTCATCTGTAATTAAATTGCATGTCAAAACAGTCACATGTCATTGTAAGAAATATGAATAGCGAGTCATATTATGTGGATTTATACAGGAAAATTTGCTGTTGTACAATATAATTAATTTTTGTACAATTAAATAATCTCATACACACAAACCGACGTGTACTTCATACTATTAAATTTCTCGGAGTAATATTTATCCGTTGTTACATACTTTCAGCACTTTCATACTTCTGCCTCATCTGGTCCAGCTCTCTCTCTAATGCTGAATTTTTTTCCTGAAGTACAGGACATTTCTTGCAGGTCGTGGTATTGTGGGTGGGGCCGGTTTGCACAGTGGAGAATGCTAGAGTAGTTTTGGTTGACCGGACTGGCGTCTGAGGAGAGCGGATGGGGGTCTAAAAATAGTTTTGTTTTTACAGTATTTTTTGGTGAAAATAGCGTAAAAATAGTCAACCTCATGAAGAGACAGGAGAAAAAAAATAGTCTAAAAATAGTGTGATTTTTACACTATTTCTGAAGAAAATAGCCAAAAAATATATCACAAAATCTAAAAATAGTAAAAAAAAAATATATATATTTTTTGGCTGGTCCAAATGACTGGGGTTATCATAGGCTGGTGGGCCACCAGTTGTTCGGGCCCTACTACAATGGGCACTGCGTTGCTTTTCGCATTGCCACCGTATCTTGCCATCTCTGAAGTTCTCTCCGTACAAATACTCCAATCCTTTACAATTTCTAGATCGTGCACTAAATATGACATGTTGCAAATGTATTTTCCTAAACACACAAATCTGAACTTTAAACAGGGCTGACAAAAAACATTGTCATCGAAGGAAATCTTTATGATGATAAACAAAATCACTAAATTACAACGTCTTCATCATCAAACTAAAAAACATATTTACACTCATGTCTGTTGACTGTCCATGTCTTCACTGATATCGATCACAGAAAAAGTTCATGCTGCGTGACAGTTCATGAGGATATAACTGTTCATTAAGCAATCTTCATCGTCGCTGTCACCCTCCTCCTCAGAATCATATCGTCCGGCAGCTCTGGCAGCTTCGGCAAAGCCAGGGTTTCAATGTCGAATAAATCCTGCCGAGTACGCCAGAAATGACGAAAACTTGTTACACACCAAGTGATGTTTCAATCGTCCTTATTCGGTTAAACAAGAACAAAAACCCTGGCTAAGCAGCCAACTAAAAATTCGCACTCATTGCAGCTCACTGTCACTGGCTTCTTATAAAATAATCCGGGTCCTTCAAAATTAGAGGAAATATCACCCTGACATCCTGGCTGATGGAGGGACTTTTGCCATTCAACTTTTCTATCTGACTGAGTTGGTCTGAAAACCATTATTTGGTCCTCTAGGTTTGCATAATTCTTTGGAATGAGGGGACCAAACTTTTGTATTCTTCATTAACCTCCGTATATCATACATACTTTGATTAATTAATCCCTTTCATCTTTTGATTAGTTTTTGAGTTTCCTCTTCTTGTGCAGCTTCACTTTTGAAGCTGTGTTTCTTTTCAATGCCCTGGCTTGATGTAATCGAGTTACCCGCTCCAATAGGCGGGTTTACTAATAGATGCAAATTTTATGCATACCTCTAACATAAAGGTTGCTCTTG
>BQKZ01014205.1:0-10178 GCA_036244855.1 Temnopleurus reevesii | reverse complement strand
AAAGTTAGCTCAAAAAATTTTAACACGAAAATCGCACGGGAGCCATTTTCTCGACATAGTAGACTGCACTAACTGTTGAGAAATCATTATTTGTTGACTATAATCACCTATCTTGCATGATCTTGAGACATTTTACAAGTTGGATTTCAGTGAACTTAGTGTTATTTAGTATCAATATATATATTTTTACTTATCCCTTTCGGAGCTTAAATATTTCTGTCAGAGTAATACATAGGCCAGCATTTGTTTATTTCCCTTTAAAATTCAAACTCGTTCATCTGGCTTCAAATGCCAAGACGTCATCAAGCCAAAGGCAAAACCGATGAGACATAGATTGATGAGGACATAAAAGCGTACAAACACAGAGGTCTTTTTAAACTTCTTTTCATCCATATTCACGCAATGCACTTCTCCCAGAGATTGTGTTACGAACATCGACTGCAACTTAAAAAATCACTACTTTAGATCCTCAAGTTCTTGATGACTAGCATATTTCCACCTTCTTCACTTCTGATTAAATCTCCCTTGTGGAGTATTTAGGAGGGAAGTTTTAACTATGTATCGTGTACCAAGGGTTTTTTTTAAGCCCAAAACACATCCTCGTCTGATATATACTCAATCATTAGTTAGATATCCTACTTCATATTATTTTTGTTCCTTTTCCTTTAATATTCTGTGTTCTCCTTCTTGCATCATCTCCTCTTTCATCTTCTGTATCGGGTGGATAAGGAAAAGTACAGACTATTTTAGTACTAGCATTTGCCCACCTTTATGTTGTGATACTGAGATAAAGTGTGTTATATGCATATAGAGGTATATGTACAAGTTCTTTTCTTCTCGCTGGTTTCTACAGGACACCGTAATTGATAAACAACCGGTGATAAATCTGTCTAAATATTCAGCCCGGTTAACCGGCGATCACGCGCACGCGCATATCATTTGCTCTTACAGCTCGAGTCGAAGAATCTGTCTCAGTTACGTCTTGACAAACAACTTAAACATGAATTTAAGTAGCACAAGATATATTGCGAGGGCCTTATTTCGAGGGAGAGGCTTGCAGAACATGTGTAGATCTTACCATGCAGAAAAGATAGCTACAATTGGATCACCAGCTGACAAGAATTCCTCTCAATTTAAGGTAAGTTACCGGGTTCAATTCACTGGTAGCGCACAGGAGGAGCGGGCACGTAAGAAACTCGGACGGGCCACGGTAGGGGGTGTGTCGGGGGTGTGAGTAGACCGATAAAACGGGTCTATTTCGATCAGGATTTGCTTCGCTGAGACTATCGCCTGGCTACGCATCTCTGGAGGGGGCACCACCAAAAGTCAGAAATCGTTAAAAAACCCCTCCGAGAGTCAGATTTTTCTGTCTAGGGTGTGAGTTGCAATTGGCAAGAAACAACAAAGCCCACCGCACCGACTACCGTCCTACACTACAGTATAATCGTGTTCTCTGTCAGAATATCTAGTTTCAGGGATGTTGTAGACCTCCTGTAAATGAAATACATTGTTCATATTTATCATTTTCAACAACCTTTGCTGTGACCACAATTTTTGTGGCTTAAGCCTTTATCATGTTTATAGTTAAAGGGGAACTTTTATGAAACTGTATAGGCCTAGGCCTATTTACTTTTTCAGTTATTTATCCTCTCAATAAACATTGATATCCACCACCTTTTTCATCTCTTTTTATTTCATAGAATAGAGGTGAAAATAAAAAAAAATGTTATGGTTGCTTGGAACGCTCCTCAAAACGGACCGCGCGGGGTCCGGTGGGTTGGGACATCGATCTGTCAATCATTATGACGTCATATGCAGACATTGTTGAGCAAAAACCGGCGTTTGCGTTTGTCACTCTATGCATTTATGATATTGTTTAGCGCCAATTATACCCGCTATTTGACCATTTTTTTAATATGCGGAACTTGGCAGATTCTTCAGAAGTTGAGGAAAACAGTTGTTCAAGTCCTGACTCGATCGGATTTCGTGGAGGACATTGAACAAGAAGGAGAAATATTAGGGGCACAATCCTACATGTTTGAATCAGTGGTTTTGATGCAGGACTGGATATGACGTCACAGACTCCGCCTGTCAAAAGATGTGCCGTAGAGGGGGTATTTCTGGGAGGCGGGGCATAGCTCTCTGACCCAGATAGAAATGTTAATGGAAAATAATTTTTAAAAATACTAAGAGGCGTATTTTTTGGAAGAAAATAGAATCATTATGTAAAGAAATGCGATCTTCAATATATCATGATACAGAGTGTCATAAAAGTTCCCCTTTAACGTAACTCGTAAGAATTCTGACGATGACAGATTGACATAGATTGATTTTGTGTTGCACTGTCAAAAGTGATCAAGGGGCAAAGATATTTCCTTGGAATGAATTCCAAATTAATTTGGGCACAAACAGTTACTCCATATTGAAGCACTGTTGAACCTCAGTACAACAACAATGCAACAACAACAGCAAGTTTTTATTTTAAATGAGAAATATATGATTTTTTTTTTTATTATAGTCTATAGATGACTACACCTTTGTAATTTTACAACATTTTCCTTCATATCTTAGTATCTGAAATATTATTTTTTTTTTATTTTACTATTTCAATTATTAGCAGGGTCAGGGGCTGCACATTGGAATCTTGCCTTCTTTTGACCCTTTAAAGATTGATAACAAGACATCTAAATGAGAGAAAAAAAGTAAGACCTACTCACATGTAACACATAATGGAATTTAGATGTATTTACAATTTAATTCTGGTTACATGTTCAGAATCTCAAACATCAAATTAGTACAGTATGTAGTTAACATTCTTTTTATTGATTGTTGCTCGAAGTACAATATAAAAAACTCAAAATTATATGTTTTCTAGGAAGAAGTTGAAATAACATGTTTTTATCACATATCTGTGTAACTTGTTACATACCGGTACTATGTTTTATTTTCAGTATTATATGTTTTGTCTTTGTAGGAGAATTATGAGCAGATGAAAGAACTTGTCGCTGAGCTGAAATCCAATGTGGCTCGTATCACACAGGGTGGAGGGGAGAGGAGTATTGCGAGGCATGTCTCTCAGGGCAAGATGCTTGCTAGAGATAGAATTACAACTCTTCTTGATCCAGGGTAGGTTTTTTTTTCATGTAAATAATGAAATTATGTAGAGGTGGCCAGAGAGAATGAAATGCCATTGATTGGCACTAAGCTTGGTTCGAATGTTAACAATTTAAAAATGCAAAGCTTGCCAGAACCAGTACCAGAATTAACAAATGAATGTATTCAAACTTTATTTCAGCCTATGTGCCTTTATATGCACAAATGCTTGATATCGCACAAATCACACTGATTGAAAATGTGCAAACTTGTCTCCACTACCAGCTGTACTATCATTTGCATGGTTCCCTGAGCTTATAGACTGACCTAATCATTGTTCTGACCTTAACATTGTTCATCTTTTTGCTTCTGAATGATATTCCTTTGTTGCTTTGACAAGACCTCTTGTCTTCAATTTTTTTATGCATATTATTGCTGTATATTCTTAGTTTTTATTTATTTGTCAATTTGTATGTTTTTATACGTGCAAGTTGTATCAAGCTCTAATTGAAATTCAATTTCTGCTGTATATCTACAGGTCACCATTCATGGAACTCTCCCAGCTTGCTGGTCATGAGCTGTATGGGGAAGAGGAGGTACCAGCTGGAGGAATTGTCACCGGCATTGGAAGAGTCTCAGGGTGAGTGGAATACAACATATAAATGGATCTAAATTGTTGACTTTCTGACATCTCAGGAAAATAAGTTGATAAGTTCATGTATTAGTACTTTGTTTAAAAATTTTTATCCAAATTTCATCATCATAATCATCATCATCATCATCATCATCACCACCATCATAATCATCACAATCCTCCTCATTATCATCATCATTATCATTGTCATCATCATCATCATCATCATCATCATCATCTTCATCATCATCGCCACCATCATCATCACTACCATCATCCTCCTCATTACCATCATCACCACCACCGCCATCATCATCATCATCAATGTCAACAATATAGTCGCCATTATCATTTTCATCATCAGCATTATCATCCTCGTATTCCTCCTTATCACCAACAATATTCCCATCATTCATCATCATTTGTCATTACCACCACCACCACCTTTATTTATCTACTTTATTTTCTGACACAGGACAGAGTGTATGATCGTTGCGAATGATGCCACCGTGAAAGCAGGCACCTATTACCCCATCACAGTGAAGAAACATCTCAGAGCGCAAGAAATCGCCAGGGAAAACAATCTACCATGCATATACCTAGGTAACTGAGAATTAGTAGCTTCTACACATGTGTCAACCTTTTGGAATTTTTATTACATTAGAAAGACATTTGAATTGCAATTAGCTTAACCAGAATATGTTTGCATGGTAGAAAGTGGGGAAAAAACATTTTCTCCTAGGCAATTGCTATAAGATGTACATTTTAAACTCTGTTATTTTTTTATCAGTTTTCCGAAAGGTGCACAGTTCTGTGTCTGTTTATAGAATCATTGGCACCTGTTTTGGAAACAGAAAATTTGTCATTTTAACTTTGATTTTTGTGACGTACATATGTTCTGTATAATAGGTTAATCTTCCATTGATGTTTTCAAATGCTTTTGAATGGACAACCTATGGATAGACTTTTAGTTATGTATGTTTGGAGTAAACTAAGGGTCCTTGTAATGAAAAGAGTAACGCTGTACCAAAAATGTAAACTTTTCCAGAATATAAATCATAATGAGACTATGAATTTGAATGTGAATATCTAATCATCAGAATCAAATGTATTTCTCATGCATTTCTCTCATAAGTAAGCATGATACTCTGAGCCTATCACTCATTTGTTCATTCCCGAAAAGAACAATTCAATATTCCAGATATGTGGGCTATAATGTATTACACATAATTGTTGGAAAACCTTCTGAACAACTTTAGTAATTTACTTGACGAGTCTTTAATGATAAAATCAAAATTTAAAAAGAAAAGGGGATATGGGGTGGCAGGCTTTCCTCTTGTCTTTACTTGATAATGACTTCATATTTTAGTTCGCCATTTTACTCTTTTCTTTGGTTCAATGACATAGTTGATTCTGGAGGTGCTAATCTACCGAGGCAGGATGACGTCTTTCCAGGCAAAGAGCATTTTGGTCGAATCTTCTTCAACCAAGCCACCATGTCAGCTGAGGGAATCCCACAGGTATAGTTCAGAGGGCATTTTCGCTGAATATTCTCTGTTTTATATTGATCTTTTTCATTTAAAAATCACCTCTCATGTTTTCAATGGGAACTTTTTTCAACATGGTGGGTATTGCTATAAAGTTGCAATTGATCACAAGTTGCAGTCGATCAAAAATGTGCCAATCAAATCTATTGTTTTATTCAAGTCTCATCAAAAGCACAGATTAAAATGTGCATTTTAATTTGCAGCTGATTTGCAATTGATTTACAATCGATTGCAACTTTGCAGCAAACCTGAATTCAAAATCTGTTGAATGAAAACTTTCTAAATGTCAACAAAAAATGGGCAGCCAAATTAATTTTTAAGGATTCTTGGGAAAATCCCTCCCAACTATTCTTTTATTCACTAGACTGGCTGCCACTGAAAATGAGTGGTCAAGCCCCACAGTATCGAGACAATTGTCTGACCATTTACACATCTACAAGTATTGAGTTCTGCCCATGTTCCTTTTTGTCTCGTATAATCTATTACTCACATTACCCGCAGGTGAACTGTGTCAACCTCAAAAGGGGTGTCTCTTATACACATCTAGATNGATTTGAAGAGCCCCTTGTATTCCGGATCTTATTACATGAAGACCAAACTTACCATAGCTCCCCTAAAATTCCTGTAAGCCTCCAGAATTAGCTATTTGTAGCTCCCCTGCAAATTCCTAAGTTCAATCCCTATCGTCTCTTTTCACATCATTTCACTTTCAGATAGCTGTTGTATTAGGGAGCTGCACTGCTGGTGGAGCATATGTACCAGCGATGGCCGATGAGAGTATTATTGTAAAGCAACAAGGCACCATCTTTCTTGCTGGACCTCCTCTTGTAAGTATCACTTATTCTGCATTCCTATATAGATGAGTCATAGTGTAGCGGTTTTGGATTGTGTTTCATAAAGCTGTGCGTAGATCTATGCACGATTGTACAATCTCAATGATTACTCTTGGCACTGAATCGCACCGAAGAAAGGCTCACCAGTTGTTCGTAAAGTTGTGCATAGATCTACACACAGCTTTATGAAACGTATCCCTGATTTGCACCTTTCAAACAGAAAGATTCACAAGATTTCTTTCTCTTCCATTCTAGGTCCATGCTGCTACAGGTGAGACGATATCAGCAGAGACACTTGGTGGTGCTGATCTTCATTGCAGGTAAAAAGATCAGAATACCTAAAACACTTTTGAGTAATCTTCTATACCTTTTTCAAATGTTTTTCAGACATAATGGACTTATAATTGTAATTTCATGTACCATAATGCTTATTAACTTATGTACTAAAGGTGCTTGTAAATGAGAAAGAAATTGTTATACTGTCTAAGGGTAAAAGAATTCATTGTGAAATTATCTTGTTTTATATTTCATCATGATAAAATTGATAGCTCTGCAAAGTGTGAGTGATGGTGGGGCTGCTTGACTATGCCTTATCTTCTGAGCTGAAATACAATGTGACAGCCTTGTACCGAGAAGGACCTGGCAGTGGTGAATGATGCTCTAGACATTGGGAAATTTTGGCTTAAAAATCCACTGGAAATAACAGAATTAAAATGGGAACATGAAGGGATGTCATTTGGGTATTTTGGAATTAAACACAGTTTATTTAGGCCTTGTTTATTCAATGGTACTAAGAATCAATTCTTCCATATTTTTTTTACCACCAGGACATCAGGAGTTACAGATCATTATGCAAATGATGAGAACCATGCGCTGTATCTTGCCAGGAGAGCTGTTGCCAATTTGAATAGAAGAAAAGATGTAAATGTGAGTACAGGACTTTTCAAATTATTTTCCAGCTTTATAATAAAGTTGAAGCACTATGGTACTCTTTGTTTTTAGTGCTATAGACATGATCTTCAATATTATTATTATTTGCAAATCAAGTATACCTTGTAAATTGAAGAAGTCTGCTACTTAGCCTGCCAACCTATATTGCTCCCCATTTGCATTTAAGAACGGTGTATGGAAATCTGTTAATTTTGTTATTTATTTGGAATTGAAATTCATTGTGCATCCACTTGTTTCCTAGATACTTCATTTTCTGCTAGTATTGGCTGGAGAATTACTTAGTAAATCTAGGCTGACATTATATCCTTGTTCATAATGTGCCCAAAACAAGAACACACTTATAAAATTAAAGCCTTATGAAGTTCATACTAATGATTCTTTTAATGAGAAAACAGATGTAATGTTCATGGGAACAACAACAACATGAATAAATATGGGATACATATTTATGTTAGCAAGTATGCTAATGTTCTTGTAAATTGATTTATCAAATATAGATTCCAGTTCAGAAGCCCAAAGAGATTATCACTCATTTGTTTTAGTCTGTTTGTATAACTGCTGTAAGGAGCATTAGACATGTAAGTCACCCAAGAATATCACATCTTTGTTCTCGTCATCTAGTTTCAGAAGTATTGTTTCAATTGAATCAAATAACGCTCTAGGAGAACCTGGAGGTCTATACCAAGACAGAATCACAATAGGTGATGAATTGGTTTGGTGGATTTCAATGGCAATTAGCTCAATGTCATCACTCATCAAATCTTGTCTTAATTTATGATTCAATCTGCTCTCTTGAACATAGACTAATACTCCTCCTCCTCGAGTATTTCGATCTTTTCTGTATATGGCATAATTATCTATATCTATTCTGGCATCATTGATTGTATCAGAAAGACGAGTCTCATTTAGTGCAAGAATATCAAAAACATGTTCCTGAAGAATAGTTTTAACTTCATCAACATTAGGAAGAAGCGATCTAATATTGTGATGTGCTATTCTCAACCCATGACTGCTGTTAATATATGTGCCATTATGTACATTGTTAAACAATTTGTGTTATCTGTATCTTCGTTGACAAGAGGGGATAGAGATTGATTCAGATTTAATTTGGATTGAGAAGGTATCTCGCGGTGTTTAACGAATCCATCCAATCTCTGGGAAATATTCTCTCGTGATATGTTCTCTTCCTGTGGTTCATCTTCCAATTTGGAGGAAAAGGCACACTGTAGTTTCTCTCAACTTCAGGAGAGAATTGAGCATCTGGAGTGCAGGGAACGGAATCACTGGGATGAGAAGAATATGGCCCGGGCATTTGATTGTGTGTTACTCCGCGGAGATGTTGGATGATGTTTACAGCGAAGCGGTGGACTCCACTTTTGTTCAGGTGCATGCCATCTGTTGTGAAGTCAAGTCGATGTTAGAGTGGTCAATGACCGACCTGTCATTCTGATTGGCCAATAGTTTCAGGGAGCTGTTCACGTCATCAACTTTGTTTCGACTTCCAGCGTTTTCGTCGCGTAGGTGGATTATGAGGGAAATAGTAACAAACTCAATGTTGTGGCGTTTCTGTAACACATCGATGAGCGAGGTAAGCTTAGTGACGATTTCTGTAGCACTATCATTTGCTACATTATTCGACCCCAGATGAAGAATAACCTTAGATGGTTGATGGGATTGAATAGATGCACTGACTCTATCATACGCATCTTCTAACTTAGCTCGAGGAAGAGTTTGGCAAACAACCCAACGTTTAGATAGTCTAGCGAGGATAATTCCTCTTGTCATGGAATCCCCAATTATGAGAATATCTGCTTTGTCATTACCATCATGGTGTAGCGCTCGATGTTTTGCCTTATAATCATTGAGTTGATCATTTAGGGAGTCGGATGCTAGTTTTATTTGCTCATTAGTCTCATGGATACGTACATCTGAGTGATCATTAGGCGATATAGGGACAGGGGGTTCAGGATCCACTGTGTCATTGTTAGGTTTGCTTTCTGGTTCATGAATCAGACCCGCTCGTGTAAGAAGCTCCATGATCTGAGTTTGGAACACTTTCACCTCATTTTTGAGGTGCCGTATCTTATTGTCAGTTTCAGCTTGTGTGGAATAGTGTGATGAATCACACGGGTCGATAGGTTCATTTGACGGGGAATCCTCGGCCGTTGTTCGATTTACAGGCTCAAAAGAGTGAGGTTTCTTTTGAATGTTGTTAGTGGGGGAAGGCTCTGAATAACAAGGGCTGAGTGAGTCATCATCAACCATTGTTCCATTCTCGTGTACAAAAGAGGGGGATTCCTTTTCATCGGCGATAGTGGGGGAACCCTCTCTGAGGCGCTATTGTTTATCGTAGTAGCTTCTGCGTGTGATGATTCACACTCATCGTCTGTGTTTTGAACTGGTGTCTTTATATCACTTTTGTTCTACAAGAAATTGATATATTTAGAATATGTGGATAAAAATATGTACTCATGTTATTTACCAAATGCAGATTCCAGTTCATAAGCCCAAAGAGCCCTTTTATTCCCCAGATGAGCTTTATGGGATTGCTTCAGTAGATTTCAGCAAAGTGTATGACATCAGAGAAGTCATAGCGAGAGTGGTAGATGGAAGCGTCTTTGACGAATTCAAGCAGCTCTATGGGGACACATTAGTTACAGGTAATAAGGGGATTTCCTGATATTGACATACAGCTATATTCATTTTTTTTGCTGAAATTTAACGCCCATTTGTATGTGCAAAGAATAGTGCTTTAACATTTTGTAACCAGATAAAAATGAAATATATTATGAATAGCATTTTGTACGAGAAATCAGATCAAATGTAAATGCATATTGATGAAGATAAGAAAAAGGTATTGCATTATTGTGCTTGACATCTTGCCTACTCAAATTCGTGTTGATTTTGTTTTGCACATCTCCCGCTCTAAATGATAAACAAGTCAGGATTAATTTGAATTGATTTATTTCTCAAAGAGTCTATCTGTGTCCGAAATTTTGTATATTCAGATGATCATTCAGTTTTAATAATTTTTTATTTGTCAGGTTTTGCTCACATCCACGGTTACCCAGTCGGTATCCTTGGCAACAACGGAGTATTGTATTCATCTAGCGCCCTCAA
>BQKZ01014200.1:0-10184 GCA_036244855.1 Temnopleurus reevesii | reverse complement strand
TTACATTAACCCTTTCAGGACAATAGAACATGTTTTATGATTTGATTCAATAACTTTTGATGAAGTTAAAAAAATACCAGATAAATGCGTAGAAAGAGGTAAAATTGTAAACTAAATATGACAATTTTTAATCCAACACCATTTGTTGCTGGATGCAGAGAATTTTTAGATCGAGAATAATCACTAAAATGGTCATAAATCCGAAATAGGCAATGCAGATATCATTTGTAAATCATTATTTTCCATGGAAATTGGCAACATTAAATTTTGTTACACCCTTTTTTTATGGGAAGATTCAATATAGTAATATAATATTTAATTGAAACGTTCTAAAAAAAAGAGAATATAAAAGAGAATTTAAAATTCTATTGGTGGCAATTTAGGAAAAGAATAGTGATTCAATTCGTTGTAAAAAAAAATCCTGTCCTGAATGGGTTTAAAAGAGCAATTCTGTGAGATATATGGGTGCTAACTGAACCAACATGGATATCTACTGGTCATTTGTACATACCAGCTTGTAATGTTCTAAATAGTGATGACTGTTGTTCATGACTGCTCTGAGTTCCTTCAGCAGAGTTTAGATTCTGGGCTGATACAGCGATCTTGTATTCTGTGTACGGTGTAAGCCCATCAAGAACTGAACTGGTTTCTGATCCTGAGACGGCTAAAAGGGCATAAATTAAAAAATGAGGCAAATACATCAAACTTATAAATCATTATAATAACACATCAGGCCATGTGTGGGAATATTACATCTTCGTAGAAAACTCTTTGGCCCTGTAACCTTTGACCTTTGACTTACTGAACCCAAAGTCTAATCAGTTCATCCTCACATGCTTATACATACTTGAGCCAAGTTTGGTCAAAATCTGTACAGCAGTTCTAAACTTATTGTGGTAACAAGCTTTTTTGGGGTGATTTTTTACAAGTTTTTCGGCCCTGTGACCTTTGACCCACTGACCCCAATATCTAATCAGTTCATCCTCAAATGCTTATACATACTTGAGCCGAGTTTGGTCAAAATCTGTACAGCAGTTCTGAACTTATTGTGGTAACAAGCTATTTTGGGGGATTTTTTACAAGTTTTTTGGCCCTGTGACCTTTGACCTTTGACTCATTGAACCCAAAATCTAATAAATTCATCCTTACATGCTTATACATACTTGAGCCAAGTTTGGTCAAAATCCGTCAAGCGGTTCTGAACTTATCGCGGTAACAAGGTCCGGACGGACGGACGGACGGACGGACAACCCGAAAACATAATGCCTCCGGCACCAACTTACGGTGGAGGAGGCATAAAAATAGCTAAAAATATATTACAAATACATAGAAAATAGAGGGAAAATAGACCATAAATATCCTTGGGCGGTATTCTGGTAGCTGTCTTCTCTCGGTGTCTTATCTTTTGTCTTATATCCATAAGATAAGACAGTGCTAAGACAGTCTTAAGTCGGTATTCTGAAGACTCTCTTTTCTCTGTCTTATCTCTCTTAGGACCCGCCTATCTTATCTCAAATAACCAATCAAAATCAATGTTCCATTCCCCTCCAAACTCATTGACCAATAAAAAGCTTAACTGAAGCCCCTGCGCAACACAGTTTCAATACACTGAAACACTTCGCGTACTGCGTGCTAACAAATTAATTGTCCTAATTATCACGTGTTTGTTTTGAGCACATGTGAACCAAATTCATCCTGTTGCATCAAGTCACAGGTAAAAGAAATTCATAAAAAATAAAGCAAACAAACTTTTTGAAAGTCTGTATTGGTATTTCATAATTAGACATTCGTTTCTAAACATGATCTATTTCCCAATTACGTTTAATGCCAGAAAAATTGCCGCCATGGCGGAGATAAGACAGCTAGGAGGTGTCCTATTAAAGTCTCTATGCAAAGTAATACGTAGTACTTGTATAGGACTTACATACCATACAATATGTAAGAGAGTTATGATCATAATGTAAACATAATTGAATAAAAGTTTTTGCCTCAAGAAGCTTACCTATAAAAATGAAATAGAGAAAATAGGATGTATGGAGTATCAAGGTCAGAACAATATTGAAAAAACAGAGGTAATTTCAAGATATTGGTGTAAAATATTTATGAAAATATGTTAGTCAAATATTGGTCAATTTTTTTCATTATTTTAACTAAATAGTAAAATGTTGATATACTTTCAGGATTATTGATAGAAAATATCTAAAAATATATTGCTCTACATTTTTATAGTAAAAAGTGGAAAAAATGAAATGCACATTTAAGATAATTGGAAGAAAATTTATGACAAATATATTGGTAACTTTTGTATGTTCCAAAAATAGATTTTAAAAAATAGATGAAATTAGCCTTATTATTAGAAATAGCAAAAAAAAAAGGGCCGAAAAATGGGGAAAAATGTATATTTTCTAATATAGAAAAAGTACTCGGGAAAACACCCCATTTTATCAGAATCTTATTCTTTTAAATCTAATGTGATAATTCCTTTGAAATTAGAGGCTCAACAAAAAAAGCAAAAGACTTACGTTTGGGTGGAATATCTGAAGGTGTAGCTATGAGCGTATATTTGTTGATTGGTCCATTTTTTTCCGCTGGCTCACCCCACTCAACGAAGACCTGTCGAGCTTGGATATCACTAACACGGACAAACGATGGAGGAGATGGTTCTGTCAAAAGAAGTAACAATCCTTGTAATAATGATATAGTTTATATAGCGCTGTCAATGTATGGATGAAGTACATATAAATAGGCTATATACAATACACTTTGTCAATACACATTTAACTAGAGGAATCCTCGACCGCGCACGGTCAAAATCTATGCCTCCGCCATCACGCAATCAGAAAGATATGTTCCATGCTTGTTCCATGCCATCAGATATCAAAAACATTTTACAAATTTTGGGCACTGCGACCTTTGACGCCATGAACCCAAAATCTCATCAGTTCTTCCTCACATACTTATAATAGAGCTACACACTAAGTTTGAAAGAAATTGGTTCAATTTTTTTCTGTTATAAGTTATATCAATAATGAGCTATATCAGGTGATTTTGTACAAGTTTTCTGCCCAGTGACCTTTGACCTTTGACCCACTGAACCCAAAATCTAATCGGTTCATCCTCACATGCTTATATATACTTATGCTAAGTTTGGTCAAAATCTGTACAGCAGTACTTGCAGTAACAAGCTATTTTGGGTAAGTTTTTACAAGTTTTTTGACCCTGTGACCTTTGAACTTTGACCCATTGAACGATTTGATTTTTTATGATTGATAATGGAAATAAAGTCGAACTGAACTGAACGTGACAAATCCAACAAAAGAAGGAGAAGTCGTTGCCCTCTAAAAATTTTGTTTTAATGAACAGGCATGCACTATAACATGGATGCCTATATCACAATAGGAATGTATGAAACTTTACACTTGTAATGTAATGTGATGTAATTTAATTTTTGTTCTGTAGTTTCAGATATGGGTGCCTATTTATTATACTCATAATTAAGGCACTAGTAATGGACTATATGAACTACACACAACTGAATTATTCCTACGGCCTAGGTGAATCAGAAATGGATGCAAGATAATCAAAGAGGAACTTCACCCAAACATTGATGCACTCTCAGTGGATGAAGACAAATACAATGATCGAACTGTGAAAATTTGAGCAAAATCCAACAATCCATTCAAAAGTTATGAATTTTAAAAGTTTTGATTTAAACCCCTCATGGGCTCCTTAAATTGGCAACGTACAGGCACAAAATGGCTGCCAACATGGAGAACTCTCCATTCACTTTGTACACAGAATGTCACATTTTCTTCTTTTTCTAGAAAAGTAGACAATAAATCAACAAAATTCATTGCAGAATCAAAATTTCCATATCATACATGTACTTGAAGAAAAAAAGTACAATTTGGTCTCCTTTTCTAGAAAGAGAAGAAATTGTGAAATTCTGTGTACAAAGTGAATGAAGAGTTCTCCATGTTGGCAGCCATTTTGTGCCTGTACGTTGCTAATTTGAGGAGCCCATGAGGGGTTTACATCAAAAATTTGAAAATTCATAACTTTTGAATGGATTGTCGGATTTGAATGGATTGTCAGATTGACAATTGTATTTTTCTTCATCCACCGAGCACACATCAACGCCAGGGTGAAGTTCCCCTTTAGGCTATCTGTTGTGCAAATAATCCAGTATAGTGCATGATAGCTCATACGTTATTCATATACTCTGTTTAGAGAGCTGTGATATCAGATTCTGTGTCCATTGTCAGGGGCGAATCCAAAATTAAAAAAAGGGGGGCGTGACAACATGTGTTGATTTGTTCCAAAAAAACATGAAAATTCAACATTCTTAAATGCGATTACCTGGCATCTAAGACCATATTTCTAAAAAAAAATATATGTATATATGAAATGAGTGATATACTGCCTAATCCCTTCTCGTTTTTCCCTTTTTCTTTCATTTTTTTTGGCCGAAAAGAAGGGGGCCTGCGCCGGGACGCCTCCCCCTGGATCCGCTACGGATTGTTACTGCAATAATGAATTTAAAGAAAGAACCAAAATGTAAAACAATGCTTTCTCAACCGAATTAAATTATTTGATCCATCATAGCACTTACAAACTTTACATGATGCATCTTTAAAAAGATGGGACACTTTTTTTAAAACTAACTCTGTAGTCTAATCTGCTACTTGTATGAAAGCAAGGACAAGGGATTCAATGTTGTGATGGCTATTAAAGGTACATAGTGTACCACAAATATGATGCAAGTTGTGTAACATATAAAATGCTGACTTGTACAGGTTGGAATTTGTTCATATCTTAACAAGTTTCAAGCGAGCCTCCAAGAGTCTTTACACATTAAGATGATATCACTTCAGGGCTCCCCGACTTCTGTTTCATCAAAATCAAGCTCATGAATACTCATGAATACTATCAACATCCTTTTAAACGGAAGATGAAATAGTTTATTTTAAAGTTTATTTTTAATGTTATAATTTAAAGCTTGATAGAGTGACTACCATGAAGCCTTTCATTTACAACATATTTTCTCTGACTCAATTTACTTCATTGCAATAGAAGTGCTTTAAAGCTAGCTTTATTATACTGTCTTGTCATTTATGCTTTAAGATTTGAAGTTCAACGTGAATATTATTTACATTGGTGGAATATGAAACAATAAATGAAATCAAATTAAATCACCATGACTAGGTAGAAATATGTACATTTCATGCAGTAAATTTGTAAATGAAGGGAAAAATGGAGTGAAAATGAAAGGAAAATTACAGTAAATTACAATTCTTCAAATTATATACACATACACAGTTGAATGATTGACAGCAAATCACAGTTAAATGTAAAGTAGGGATGCCAACCATTCCTGGCTAAAGCCAGGGTAATAATGCTGCAATTGTAGAGCGCTTTGGGAATTCTCATGAAGAGTTGATAAGCGCTATATAAAAGCCGTTCATTATTATTATTATTATTCCAGGATATGCATGAGGTGATAATTAGAATATGAATAGCACAACAGTTGAACAAATGAGAGAGAGAGAGAGAGAGAGAGAGAGAAGACATGACAGCAACTACCATACACTCAGTCATTCTATTGTAACAAAAGCCTTCTCATGTATAAAACCTAACCATGAAATAGATACTTGGATGAAACTCCATTCAGACATTTGCGAATTTGAAACCTAAATGTAAATCATAATATTCATGAATTTATGAATGACTTACAAATATTGGTAGCTAAAATGAAAAGACTGATCGTGTTTACCTAATTCACTAGAGGTGCTCGCACTGCGGCAAATTACAACGATCCTGACATCGATGTCCAAACATAGGTGTCAGGATCACCCTAATTCGTATTGAGGACATGAATTTCTGGTGATTCGGATTGAGATCTTAATCACACTTTAGAGTGTACTTATTTCTAAATGTCACCCCACCAACTGCAGAATGAACGGTAAGGTGATTTGGACGTCTATGTAATTCAGATCTACTCTGCAGGGACATACACTTGGCTTTCGGTATTGCATATTGTACAGTGCACATGCATTGCACGATACAGAGTCTGAAATTACAGACTACACTGCCTTTTCCTGTAACCAAGATGAAGGATTCATAATATTGTGAAGTAGTCTCAACATGCAGACTCTCGATTATGAACTCTGAATATTGCGGAAGACCATAGCCAAGAGTCTGTACCTGCAGACTAATTGATATCAGTCGTATGGGTACATGTGTGCAGTGATTATTTTGATGACTCTAGGCTCAGAATCAGGATCGCAATTTAAATCACCTCTCTAGTGCGAACGCTGGCTGAATAACATCCATGCTCGGTTTGCGATCCAAATCATTTCTAATTCGTAGTGTGAACACCCCATTTGTCAGTGTTTTCTTGTGAATAATTACTGACCATGTATGAAACAAGGAATGCATACTATGTATACAAAAATCTGCTACAATATGAATGGGACACACCTACACTTTTCACTTATGAAACTTTTAGAGGAATACAGCATACACTTCTCACTGGTCATGGGACAATTGTGAAAATACGCTTTGCTCTATTTGAATAAAATGCAACCCAAATCTTACTTCCTGCAAGGGTCATTATAGCTCCGAAACTCAAAGGCTCGCTGCTTCCAACAGGATTCTCGCAGATCAGCTCAAACTCGTACGTCGTGAAGGGCTTCAGGTTCGTAACTACCCCCGGAGACATTCCACCTACATCTTGTTTCATCGTTACATTGGAGCCAATAACATTGTATACGGCTGTGCAGTTGATATCTTCATAGTTTCCTTGAATAGTGAAGACCCATTCTAGGTTGAGCTGTGTCGATCTGACATATGCATAGGTCGGATTTGCAAGCTCGGCAATCTCTGTGATGGGTAAAATCAATGATAAATCACATAAATTAAGCTTTGAGCCGATATATATCATGTCTAAAGGTAATAATAATCATCCTCATTGTCATTCTCATCAACATCATCATCATCATCATCACCATCATCATCATCATCACCATCTCCAACATCATCCTCACCATCATCACCATCATCATCGCCATCATCATCATCATCATCATCATCATCATCCTAATCATCATCATCACCATCATCATCACCATCATAATCACCATCATCATCATCATCATAATCATCATCATCACCATCATCATCACTTTCATCATCATCATCTCCATAATCATCATCACCACCATCATAATCATCAATATCCTCATCATCATCCTCACCACCATCACAATCATTATCATCATCATCATCATCATCACCATCATCATCATCATTACAATTATCATCAAAATCATCTCCATCATGACCCAAATAATCATATTAAAGCATCATCAGCATCAGCATCAGAATCATCGTCTTCTCCTCCTTCTCCTCCTCCTCCCCATCATCATTACAATTATCACCATCATCCTCTTAATCATCATAATCACTACCGTCATTGTCATCATCATCATCATCATCATCATAATCATAATCATCATCATCATCATCATCTTCACCAGCAGCAGCATCACCAGCATCAGCATCATTCTCCCCCTCCTTCTTTTCCTCATCACCATCATTAAAATCACCACTATTATCATCATCATAATCTTAATCGTCCTAATCATTACCCTACTTTTCAATATCATCATCATCGTCATCATCATCATCATCATCATCATCATCACCACCATCATCATCATCATCATCATCATCATCATCATCATCATCATCATCATCATCATCATCATTTCTATTATTAACATTGACACCATCATCATCCTCATCACTTAAAGAATCACATTTACCTTGGACATAGATGTTAAAGTCCTCTTCATCAGTCACGTTATTCATTCCATCAAGAGCCATGCATGTATAGACTCCATTATCTTCTCGGACGATGCCGGATATCGACAGTTGGCTAAAGAAATAGCTCCCTCCTGTTCCTGGTTCCTGGCCCTTTACGATGCTGGTCCTGTTCTCACCGTCCACCAACATGGCTCCATTCCGCTCCCAAGAGATGGTTGTCGACATGCTGGAGAACACTGTACAGTTGAGAGTCGCCGTTTGATTTAGGCGCACGCTATCCTCAATTTTGCTGCGTTCTAGATCAATCTGACCAGGGACTGTAAGGAAGGAGATTAACCAATTTGAATACATGTGAGGACTATTCGACGAAAAAAATATCATATCAGTATTTATTTGACCCTTAACTCCTTAATTAGGAACTCATACCATGTCAGATGAAGCTATTTTGGTTCATTTTATGTACTTAGGTGATATACATGGACAAATTATATATTTTTTTACCCTTTAATATATTCAACTGCACCAGTCTTCATGAATTGCCAAAGTATACATACTTGGGAAAAGATACGTTTTCAATTCTGATTTGAAAATATTTAAAGCCCAAGTAAAGTTTTGGAAAAAGCGAATATTTTTATCACCAGATTTGGTCGTCAAATCTATATGAAATATATTGCACAAAAGATTGTGCGAAAAATGAACGAGTTTGGGAAAAGCTATAACCTAAAGTGTGCACATTTTTTAGTGTCGCGCTTCACAACAATAATTCAATATTTTCTGTCTTGATAAAGGACAACTTCTCATTCTCAGAATTGGATGAAAATTTCCGAATTTAATTGTCGTGTATATCTCTATATGATTCCATTGTCAAATCTCGGAAATAATTTTGTATATGCCCGATAACAAGCAAAATAATGTTATAACCAAGAGAGGGCGCCAAATATGATTTAATGGTCAAATTCAAATTTTCAAAAGAATCAGTTCGTAAAAAAATATGCTATAGTCTCAAAATGTGTATAAGAATTACATGTCATGATAAACATCCCCAAAATTCACACTTCTTCATCTTTACCAAAACTATACTTGGGCTTTAACGTATTCAACTGCACCAGTCTTCATGAATTGCCCAAGTGTATATACTTGGGAAGTTAGTGGGAAAGATACGTTTTTAATTTTGATTTGAAAATGTCTAAAGATGGAGAGTTCCTGACGTGAATTGGCCGGTGATTCCAAAGTTTTTGAGATGCTATGGCAAATGCCCGGTCTCCCACCCATAGGGAGTGTGGTTTTGAGGTTGGGAATGTGTAGGATTTTTTACTTTGTAAAGACACTGACACTTAGAGACTTGGTCTACCCAAAAAAATTCTTGCTTTGGTTAAGGGCAGAAAAATCAAACAAACAGATTAAAAAAAGTTGGAAGAAAATCAAATGATAAATAAGAAAGTCACAAATATTACAATGCTATAATTCAACATTTCTTTCTGTGCAATTTAGCTACGTTGTGTTACGTAATATGACGAAGTTCATGCACTTCTTGACAGCACTTTACTATATCTTGTTTAAAACATCCCCCCTTTTCAATGCTTAACGCAAAAAGAACCTTTTTTGTCTATATAAACATGGGTACAGATACATTTATTGATTTAACGTTTTGAAGATTTAAAATGGATTCTTAAAAACAATAAGCTATAATAAGCTTACTGACAGGAAGTGCATGACATTCGTCATCATACATGACCGAAAGCCACGTGTTATGACAAATGCCGTACAGTAACTTATGAAAAACACCATTCTATCATTATCATTGAAATATTCATAACTTTCTTATTTCTTATCAGATTTACTTCAATTTTTTTTTATCTGTCCGTCTGATTTCTCTGCTTTTAATCAAAGCAAGCTTTTTCTGGTGCAGACCAAGTCTTCATGTGTTAAACCTCTGTATACTAACCATTAACATCTATATCAATAGCATCGCTCGAGACTGTGAGTACATCAGTCACAGCAGTGCAGTTGTAGCTCCCAGTGTCGTCTGCATCAGCATCGAGAATGGTGATGTTGTACATGCCCAAGGCAGGATTATTCTCGATGCTGTAGTCCATATTGGTTTCCTTGGGTAGTTTCATACCATCCCTGTACCAAGCAACCTCTATAAGGTCTGTATCCAGGAGATTGACTTCGCACGCGAGGGTAAAGTTGTCTCCTCTGGTAATTGCGTCATTTGATGCACGGAACGAGGTGACGACAAGCTCCCCTACAAAAGATGGCAAGATAATACTACTACTAATAATAATACATGAGATTTATAGAGCGCCATTTTCCATTTTGATTAAATGCTCAAGGCGCTTGAATGAGCTATGAAT
>BQKZ01014197.1:0-10199 GCA_036244855.1 Temnopleurus reevesii | reverse complement strand
GATCGGTGCTTTAGAGCACCCACCCCTGATGATTCATCATAATAAGAAGGACTTAAAGGAGAATCACGAAGGCATTATCAACCCTGGAACGTGCGGCTTTGACGAACGAAATGCGAACGGAGTGCAAAAGGTGATTGGTATTGTGACGTCAAAAAAGGAAAAACATTTCGAGAAAGAATGAAAAAAAAATTGGACGAACCAAACAACTTCCATTGAAGCCTTCGAAATGGTTATATGCACACAAAAGAAAGTATTTCCCGATTTATACGGTGCATTCCTGTTCAACATTACTCAGCAGAATAAGGGGAAGGAATTTCCTTCTGTGTACATAATAGAGCTATGCATCCACAACACACTGCTTGAAAGGATGTAAAATTGTTTTACATGATCGAATTTGATATAAAACAGTTCTTTCAACATATCATCCACATAATCACCTTTTCGTACTTGTAAAATATGTTGTATTCGTGATTTCCTTCGTGGTTCTTCTTTAAGAAAGACTTTAAGATCCCTAACATTTTTGTGATTCACAGATGCCATCATTACGGGAACCTACATCGCTCACGCTTTGAATGATCTTGCACGAACAGTCCGATGCTTCATATTGGTAATGCGGTAAGAAGTTTCTGGATTTTTTGTATTTATTTATTATATATTTTTTTTGCCGTTTTTAACCTCATACTCAAAGTTTGTATTCAAAGTGAGCAGAGGGGACAAATGTGTTGGCTAAAGTAAAGAACTTTATTCAAGAATAAACTTCTCGATCACAAAGGAAGGTCCCAAGTGCAACTCTTGTTCAACATTTTCCCCTCAGAAATAGAAGGACGGAATTTTATTCTGTGTCCATCAACATATAGTTAATGCTTGAATGGAGGTTGTTTCCTTTTTCCATCAGACCTTATTGTCCCTTCTGCTCACAGTGATAGCATGATCAGAATACATATTGATATTACACTTTGCATGAAACGTGCCACTTTCAAGTATGAACGTCAAAGTAGCGCATACATGGCATAAGAGGAGAGGAAGAAGGAAATGAAGGGAAAAGGAGGAGGTGGTGGTGGAGGAGGAGAGGAGGAGGAGAGAGGAGGAGGAAGACAGTGGATTATGAAGATAACTAGGAGGAGAAGATGAAAATGAAGAAGGGGAAGAAGAAGAAAAACAAGCTGAAAAGAAGAAGAAGAAATAGAAGAGGGACGAGGAGAATGAGGAGGAGGAGGAGGAGAAGGAGGAGGAGGAGGAGAAGGAGGAGGAGAAGACGATTAAGGAGATCAATAAAAGGAGAAGAAAGAGGAGGGGATGAAAATGAAGAATAGGAGGAAGAGGGGGAGGAGAAGAAGAAGAAGAAGAAGAGGTAGACGAAAAACAAGAAGTAGAACTTTTTTATTTTTTTTTTAATTTATAGGCAGGAAATATCAATCTTTCGAAAAGAAAATAAAGCATTAAACCTTGTTTTTCTCTCTTTCAGAGCATCACTTGTTCCATTTTTCACAACTGAAACTATTGCGAGAATCCGTCATATATCAGGTAAAAAGTATCTTGTACTGCTCATATGAAAGAAAATAAATACTGCAAAATGTCTTTGTCAAGACGATTAAAATCTATTACATAATTTGCATTAAGCCACTCTATAGATAGTCATTTTGACTATCATATTTGCTTAGTATTCACCACGTAACTAAATTATGTTTCAACTTATGCAAAATGCGGTTTTTTTTGTGTAAGGTGATTTGTTACATTCGTACTTACAGGGCCAACAATGAATGGCGTTATCCTGGTATGAAAATATTAGTAAATAAGTGAATAATATAGTCGGAGGGTTATAAATTGCCACGAAAAAGATTCACTCGTACGGGTTTTCACGAAGTCACGTAGCCAACGGATAATGTTGCTGAAGACAAATAAATCCCAACATAGCAATGATTTAAAAAGCACCCTATCAAAACGCGTGTTATTTCTATAAAACAAGTTTCAGTGAAATCTTAACTTTTTAATTAATAAAGGTCCCACGCAACATCTCGCTTTTGGCTACCTCCGCTCCGTGAAAAGATGTACGAAATATACTAAATGTATTTCAGGGGCCTGATGTAACATAAACGATGCAATTAAACTTATGATAGATATTGATCTTAAGTCTATAGCAAAATGTGTACATGATTCATTTTCAATTAATCGTATCTAATTAATGTCACATTATCCCTGATATCTTTCTTTGCCTAACACAAAACCAAAATGTTATTTGACGAATTAAAAAAAGTCTCTGTTTTATTGCTAACGATTTGTTACTGATCTTTTTTTTATTGATAAATATTCAATATTAATTTATCTTTCATCAGGTCGAGCTCCAATCGCCATCGTTCTTTCCGATACGTGCAGACGGGATGTCGACAAGCTCAAGGAATATCTACGAAATCATGACGTCACTGAAATCTATGAAATTCCCGACCCCGCCCAATGTCAACTATCGGACGAGGGGGCCTATGAGCTGCTTTTGATGCTGCAACGGTGTTTGATTAGCAATGACGATTTAATTGAAGAAAGATTGACGGGTGCATTTAAAGGCATCAATATTAAATCAGATGAGACATGATGACCCCGTTCATATCTAAGGGGGTGTTGTTCAAATCAACTGCAAATCAACTGCAACTTTGCCAATTGTAACGCGCATGTTCATTCGTGCACGGTAAGCGCTTTTGACAATACGCGCATGAAACAATGATTTTGATTGGCAAGTTCCAATCAACTGCAACTTGCGATCATTTGCAACTTTTGAACAACACCCCCTTAGACGTTAAACCACTTTAATGGAAAACATTTTTAAGAACATATAGTTTAAAGGCAGGTCTAAACGGGAAAACCTGTTATGGAAATGGACTTCCAAACTGGTTTAGAAATCCACTTCGCAAGGTAGATTTTCGTGACTAAGAACCAGATCAGCCGGTAGAGGCTCTTCAAGGGTATAGAAAGTATGGATTCCTGACAAATTGTTACACTCTAAAGATGGGTGTGTAAAAGTTGACCCAATATTGGGTAAAAAGGGATCATGCATTTAGCTGAGTAATATTTTGCGCCATATTGGTTGAAAGTTCACACAACGTTGGGTTAAATTTGTTAATTCTATACATATATGAGTACATTCTTGCCCGATAGGATGAGAAATATTACCCAACCGACATGCATGTTCCCTTGTTACACAATATTGAGTAAACTTTAACCCATCCTTCTTTAGAGTGTATGTTAGGGTTAATACCTCATAAATGAAGCAGTCATGTTTTAGTTTTGAATACAGAATGATAAAGTCAAGAAAATTTCCTTTCCATATCAAGCACTTAACTTGTCGACTTAATATACTGCTGATTTGATATGATTTTTAAGGCAAAATAGCACAGGGGTCAATATAAAAACATATATTGATGAGTTTTCGATATATGTGAACGGAGGCTTGTGGACGATGGAAATCGGGTGCACATTCAGTGTGCGTATTAAATGACAATTACGCAGCTGATCTGCACATCTTCAAGCCACCGTCCACCAATTTCGAAAGCCAGTGTAGTAAATTAAAGTTACGCTTTTCCGTAACAACGCAAAACCGTCATAAATTTCGTTGATCGATCACTCCTTGAGCGCTGTCCGCTGAATCACGCTGAGCGAAAAATGCACGTAAACTCAATTACAATTAGAAAATTGAGGAACGATACCAAAAACTTCCTTCGATTTCAACCACCCAGGGATTCCCTGCACAGCGCGGCGTTGGGAGGGTATGTGAGTGCGATACATAGGAAGTTTGGCGATCGAGCTTTTAGATGAATACCGATCTAGATTTCCCCGTGGCGTTTTCCAGTCATAAACGTTTAAAAAAATTGTTCCACTTCAAGAAATGGCTGGCAATGAACGCACCAGTCGTTTTGTCCGAATGGGAAAATTGGGCCGATAGCATGCATGCATGCAGCTGTGTGACATTTGGGCGAACGACTAGAATGAGACTAGGAGAATCACTCATGCGTATCTCCGCAGAGCACTGAGTTACGTAATAGTGGTCTGAGATTACGCTTTATCGTTATTACGGAAAAGCGTATTTTTACTACACTGAAAGCCCCCTGATTTCGCGTGTGAGCCCTAATAGGCGCTAGCAATGGAGTCACTAAAGATGTATTTCCGTGAGTGTATACCTCACACCACCAATTACATTCCCATCCACTTGTGTGTAGATAAGTAAAAAGTAAAATGTCATCAAAAATAAGTGCTAGAAACAGTAACACTCAGACTTAAAGTTTTAGTAGATCATCTTGTTTTGTTTATCCCAATGAAATATGAAGGGTGTTTTTTCAGCTCATTCTCTCCCAAAAGGGCCTGAAAATTAAACTATCTATAAATTTGCTTTGAGCATATATGGAATTTTGCACAATTTGGCCCTAAAATCATATTTGGACCAATTCCTGCCATCTAATGGGACTCATCCGAACCACCAATAGTTATCCTCAATGCTCATATGAAAAAAAAGTGCTGGATTATCTGCCACTTAATTAATATAATTTCTTTTAATTATAAAAAAAAAAAAAAAAAAAATACGGTGTCACCTGCCCAAGTATGATCACCTGATATAATTAGTGGCGTGCGGTCTTCAGCAAAGACCGATTCCTTCTATGTTGAAAGGTGGTATAGTCAAGTCAAATAATCTCCAAGATTGAAGAGCGCCATCCAGCCTCAAAAGCATCCAACCTCAAACAAGTTCAGCTCGGAGGGGAAAATAACTGGTTGGGTCTCCGGGCCTCTGGAGCAGACTTTGGAAACACAATGTGAATCAATATTTGCTTGTTATGTTTTATCATTTTTAATCGCCAGCTAATGACCTAGACAACAACCGACTGATAAGGAGCGGTACGATAGTGCGGAAAGGGTGAATGGCCGAATGACATTAACTTCATTCGACATATAAAATATGAGAAAATATATTTTTTGTTTCTGTTTGTATATTATGAAAGTGACTTTCAGAAATCAAAATAAAGTGTTTAATTTTAAGACTTTTATACCGGTATAAGCAGTTATGAACAAAAATGAAAATTGTCCTGGGCCCCATAACAAAAAGTCTATGGCAAATCATGTACAAAAGTTTGCAATTGATCGCAAAATCAAATAGCGATTAATCTCAAACCTTTATGTTACGGGGCACAGGTCAACCATTTCCCATGTCACCTGGGCTTGTGAGCACCATGGGGGTGAAATCCTAAATTACAAAGCAGAAGACTCATAAATAAAAGTCAAATTAAAATTTTCTTGAACATTTGAAAAAATTGACAATATCGTTCGTGTTTTCACGAAGTGACGGAAGCCAAAGGTATACTGTTACACAAATCAAGTTACTATTCCATTGCAACATGTTCTTCTGTAGAATTAACACGTATTCCAATACGATATCTTTCAAATCACTGCTATGTCGGGATTTTATAGTCTTCATTCAACAATACCTTTTGGCTACCGTCACTACGCGAAAACACGAACGAAATTATACACAGATTTATAACGGTTAATTTCATGAGAATTAAACATCGCAAGAAACAAGGCAAGATACTCAAAAATCAAAGTCAAATTAGAAAATCATCATTTATTTAATAATCTAAATAATTCTGATGACATTATTGTCAATATAATGCCATGATGTATAATAATACATTTTGTGAGAACAAAAGTATCATCGGCGAGACTTTTTCTTTATCATACACGCTAAAAAAGTCAAATGTAAAAATATCATTTTAAATGTTGGAGGTGTGGCAACCGTTACAAATACATGTAGTAAATTCACCATTTTGAAAAAGTCACTCCTCCATAAGTCGTCTCATACACTACAATTCCCTTTGAAGAATCCATTATAATAAAATGATATTATAGATGTAAATATAATATACTACCATGGTCAGTGCTTATCATTATTATCACGGTATGATTTTAAAAAAAAAACACTTTTGGTGCTGTAGAAATTCACTCGAGGTATTATTTTTTTCTTTCTTTTGAACACTTACATAATATATGACGCCATGGTTCAACTCCGTTTTCACTTCATACCCAAACGGTTTTAAAATACATTTCAGCTGCATTTCCAGATAACATTGCAAAAAGTCCCTACAAGTAACTAAAACATATGATATGAGCAGGGTCGTCAGAGTGTAAGACGTAAAAATTGTGTCTTTGGTTGATTTACATTGGAACAATATGCAGTATAATTCCGTGGTAAATGTCATAAATTATTGAGATCTGTCTAAATTTCTGACGAATCTTCCGACATCATATTTATCGCAATTTTACTGCAAAATTCTAAAGTGAAGCATTGGAAATGTATAAGTACTTACATGTATTCCTTACTCAGCTGCACAAATCAGCTGCAAATAGTAAAAACTCAGTGCAGAAATATATTTTGGGGGGAGATGGTCTGGAGGCGTCCTTATTTGCTGGAACAATTGTAACTTATTCGTGGTCACTTATCTATCATACAAAATATGGGCTTCGCACTTCAGCTAAAACCGTTTGGAGTTTTTAAATTCAGTCAACTGTGACTAAAGGCACGTCGACTGGAAGTGGTATATCATAGTTCTGCACGTCTGCTCATTGTTACGTCACAGCTAGTTACGCGCGTAACAATAAGCAGACGCGCAAAACTATGCCGTACAACTTCCGGTCGACGTGCCCTTCGTCACAGTTGACTGAAATCGAAAACACCATATTAAAGTTTCCGAAACTGCGAAAGTCCTACGGAAGCTTACGTGCAGCTCGAGTTCGTACAAGTCGCTTTATTGCTTTTTCGTCCAAAACAAGGCGCCTTGGCGAGGTGAACAACTCTCCTTTGTGCTGCACGTATAAGTTCCGTAGGACTGTCATAGTTTCTGAAACCTATGACAGTGTAAACCCAATGGCCCGTATTCCAATAGCGAGGTTTAAGTTAACCCTGGTCTAAATCTGTGGTTTAAGTATGGGTAGCCAAAAGTGCTAAAACTTTATTTACAATGTATAATTCTTATGGTAACTGCTCGCTTTTCCCATGCTCTCATAATGTAGAAAACTATTGAAGTTTTTATTCCGAGACAGTTTTAAATACTATGAGTGCCAAATGTGGTGGTAAATTAAACATTGACTGTTATAGATTCAAGCCTTTTTTTGGCTTCCCATACTTAAACCTATTTAAACTCTAGTTTAAGTTAACCCTTGGCGCAAATATTCATACATGAATGAAGCGCCGTTAAATCCAAAAACAACAACAACAACCCTGACATCAGAATACGGGCCTATTTGTTTGATATCTACGTGTTTACGAATTGGTTGCAATTGTTGCAGCAAATAAGTACACATCGCGACCCTCTCCCACCGTACCCCTAGAAAAAAAAATATAACTAGTTATGCATCATCCCTTGGAGACGGAAATCATAACATATCGACAATTCAAAGGGTATCATCTCGAGGAACACGTTTCAAAGAAAAGGTAATTTACGCGATGGTTTCGAGCAACGTTTTCCCCTACTGTACTCACTGTGAGCAGAAGGGCCAAACGCTTGGGACAAACTAAAGTAATCAATTCCATTCAAGCATTAGCAAATGCTTGATGGACACATAAAACATAAGAAGTTTTCATTCTCCTTATTCTGTGGAAAAACAAGAGTCGCACCAAATAGATTAATAGAGTCTCTTTGGTCGCACCTGGAACTGTTTCTCTTGTAATCATAAAGCCAGGCGCACACCGTTGAGGGCCTTTCGGGAGCTAGGAGCTATAGCCCCGAACTAGAGAACTAGAGGTAAAAAGGGCGCCCAAATAGCTGAAAGTGACATCAAAGAAGGTGATGATCTACTTTTTTTGGGGGGGGGGTGTTATTGGTTTTGGTGGGTTTTTTTTTTTTTTTTTTTTTTTTTTTTTTTGCTTGCTTGCTTGTCAGCCCATGCAGCGTCGGCCACCCGGGTTGGATTCACGCGCACAAAAAGCTATATTTTGAATGCTTAAATGAAGTTGTTTATTTTGTCCCGGTCCTTGCTCCTTCTGCTCACAGTGATTATGGACAAAGTCCATACTAGAAACGTGGAATCGCACAGACTTCATAAGGTACAGGGGTACGGGTTGCACCTGGTCTGCCAACAGTGCTTGGTTGTGGGGCGCCCTCTGGTAAGCGGAACTCGAATCGATGGAGAAGATGGGTGAAGAAGAAATAGAGTTCCATCTTCGCAAGCTGTTCTCCAAGACACTTCCTCCTCCCTTCAAAAAGAAAACAGGAAAATTGATCACAGATAAAACGATAGGTAATTTGTATACTAAAAAGAATCAGGTTATAATGATACAATTTAAGATATAACTAATTATTGGTGCATACAAATCAGCATATCTTGATTTCAAGCACTGTCGTTAAGAACTTGGAATTGCCCAGTCAGGGTGGATTTTATCTTGAGATTTACTGTGCCTTCATTTCATTATGAATTCTTTAAACGCTTATATTTTCCCGTTTTCAGACACAACCCAGTTCAAACCTACACTTGATAAAAAAAAAAAAAAAAACGTAAAAATTCATCGTATAACTGACTGATTTTTTTTATTTCATTTGTCACAATTACAGTCGACTAGAAGCACACGTCACATTTTCACGCAGCTGTGCATTGGTATGTTACAGCTATGATTAATCTATGACGAACCATTCCCAATTTAAGCCGAACATTTCTTGATTTTCTCGTTCAGTCACTGATCTGTGACGAGCCCATAGACGAGCTCATGTCTTTTCTGTGAATGCCACTGTGACGTCATTTGGAACAAGTCGACTGAAACCGAAACTGATTTGGGAGTGAACAAACGAGAGCAGTCGACGTATTGATAATAGTTGACCTTTACTTCCGGTCGCCTGTGACTGTGACTGAGACAAATCGAAAAATCCATTACCCGAACGATGCGTGTAAAGACCGTTCCAGTTGACACTCGTTGGCGCACATGCTTTTTACTTTAATACTTACCCATACAAAATGGTACGAGCTCATCTCGTTGGACCACCGCGGTTCCGTTCTCATCTAAGAATCTCTCTGGACAGAACTCCTCTGGATTCTTCCAGATCTTTGGATCGTGATGAACCGCCCAGATGTTTGGTAGAACTAGGGTACCTGCTGGGACATCATAGCCGGCGATCTTCGCATCCCAACTTGTGCAGTGCGGCACACTTAGAGGGACGATGGTCGCCTTCCGCTGCACTTCCAGTAACACTGCATCGGTGTATGGAATGGACTTCCGGTCGTCCAGACATGGCATTCTGCTGCGTCCTACGACTCTGTCCAGTTCGTCATGGATCTTGTGCTGTATGTCTGGGTTGAGGATGAGGTATAGGAGCGCCCACTTGAGCGTGGTTGCTGTTGTGTCTGTCCCAGCTGCGAATAAATCCCCAAGGGTCTGGCGCATGTCGTCCTCGCTGAAGTATGCGGATTTATCTTGAGGGGCGTTGTCCGCGCCAGCTGATGATTCCTTTGAGGCAGATGATGCAACGGATTTTGACTGCTCCTGCGCACGGGTCATCTCCCCGAGGTACCTCTGCACGAAACACGGCTCCTCGGTGGATGGCCTCTTCAAAGACTCTGCAATCCATACGGACACGTAACCCCACCACTCCTTATCGTTCCTTGCAAGAGTCTTCCATACCGGTAGGGGAAGCTTCTGTAACCATGGTATGAAACCTACGATCCCTGTTGACTCGCAAATCTCAAAACCTTCTTGAAGAACATCAATGGACCGCTTGAAGGTAGCATCGTCGTGCCTGAATCTCCTCCCAAATTCAATCCAAGATATAATATTCGAAACGGAAACGGTGATGTCGTGACCAGGGCTGAAGGGCTTTTCGTCGTAATTCGCGAAAATGTCTGCGAGTGTCGCAATTTCATCGGTGATGTTCTCGATGAGACGCGACTTGCCCATCCCTAACGCCCGGAGCGCTCCGAGACCAAACCTCCGCTTTTCCCGTTGACTGTCACCTACGTGAGCTGAAATGATGCCTGTTGAAGAAAAAAAGACGATGAAAATGGTTATAAAAATATTCAAAAGACAAAAGATGAGATTCTCAAAAAAAGTAACTCGCTTGTTAGTTAACAAAAAAAAAGATATTAATAATAAAAATAGTCGCGTTGCCGCTAAAATAAGGAGTTTGTGGACGCATACACACTCGTCGCCATTTGCCTCCAGAAGAGTAAGGATAGCAAGA
>BQKZ01014192.1:0-11010 GCA_036244855.1 Temnopleurus reevesii | reverse complement strand
GCACAGCAGGAGCTTGGCAGGTGTATGAAGGGGAGCAAAGGAGGCGCAGACCAGGGGAATGCTGGCTCCTCATACCAGGATCAACTGATGTCTGATCTTAAAGCTGGAGCCGGATCGTGGGGAGAGGGTGGTGATGAAGGTGGGTATTAAGATGTAAATTGATTTGGGGAAACGTAGATGGAGGTGGGGGGGGGGGCAGCTGAAGCTTGGCAGATATCATGAGGGAGGTAATCAAGATGGAGACCAGGGGAAAATTATGTCAGATTCGAAGGCTGGAGCTTGGTATTAATTATTAGGAAACTAGCGATCAGGATATTGCAACTTTATGGGGTTGGGGGTTTGAGAGCATGTGTCCTCCAGTTGATCAAGAGATAATCTACATTTGTTTGCTTATCACCTAAATTATGACTTTGGATGACATGATAGTTAACGAGACATGCAAACAAGATTCATTTTCTTATCTTCGTTCTCTTTTGAAGCTGTCTTTACACATTTTTGTCATGAATTATTCTGCACATGTATGTTTTAGCATTCAAGATTTCCTTCATTAACTTTCTAGTAGTTAAAACCTGTTGTCACAAACGATTGAGACTATCTTTCATCATATATGCAATTAGGCAACATAAATAGAAGTCACTTAACTTCAGCAAAATCTTTAATAACATTCTTATATATTTACAATTTATAAATTGCTAACAGGTTTGTTCATTGACCGACCCAAGATCATCTATGCCTCCAGAACCCATTCTCAGCTCTCGCAAGCATTAGACCAGCTCAAAGATACAATCTATAGGTGAGTGCATAATATTCTATTCTATTAGACCTTTTGTCATTACCAGTATCTGCTAAACAGCAAGTTTATGTGATCAGGGCGGGCGTTGTTTCACCAATTTATGAAAGAATTTTAAGAATGACTTTACGCACGCCTGGTGTTAGTTCTTGTACTGAATGATTGAGAGTCTTAGGCGTCTCACGCTACTTAGTCTTTCTTAAAGTCATGCATAACTTTGAGAACGATTTGGTAAAACACCACACAAATGGAAAACTTTTCAAAAGAAAATGTAAACTTTAAAATTTACATCTGCCAAACATTGTCTTTTTTCAACTTTTCTGTCATATGAAAGAAAATGTTATTCATGGGAAGTGGAAAACAGCCCATATACTCATGATTATAAATGTACATATTTCGAGTAAGATATTGATGGGAATGGATGGCTGTCAGGGGAGGGGGAGGCCATCATAACTTCCAGAATTTATGGAAAGTAGCAGATCACTCATTTAAAAGTCATGGAAAAGTAATGGAAACTTCTTGGAATAATGTTTTGTTTTAAATTTCTGCAGGAACCCTGTTTATTTATCTTATGACTGAACGAATTTCATGGAATATCTTCAACTATGATTAATTTTCAGACCCAGAGTGTCGGTGCTAGGATCTCGAGAGCAGATGTGTATTCACCCAGAAGTACTGAAAGCAGAAAGCAACTCAGCCAAGGTAAACATAAAGAAGGTTTTTTAGAGCAAATAATCATGATATGAATGGGACCCACGTCAGTGGGTAATGATTCACATAGAAAAATACAGAAAAGAAGGGCAGTCAGAGATAAGGTTATTGTAATTGATCATAAAACAAGCATATAGATTATGAAACAAGGAGGAGGGAAATTTAAAAAAAAAGGAGGGGGGGGGGGGGGGAGGGTGGGGGCAGTGACTGTAGGGGGAGGGTGTAATGAAATGAGAGTGAGGGAGTGAGGAAGATAGAAAGATTCAATGGGGGAAAATATATGACCAAGCTGTATCCCAGGTGGGAGCTGGGATGAGAAAGAGAGAGACACTAGCTGTAGAAGAGCGTGGGAATGAAAAGATCGAGACCAATAATTTGCATCGAGCTACATGTAACTGTATACAGGGAATAGATTCTCATAAATTTTATGATATTGAATTCACCTGAATTCAACCATTGTATGGAATGATCCGTGAATGGAGTACATTTTAACACAATATTTTCATTATTTGTCTCCACCCATAGGTTCACATGTGTCGTGCCAAAGTGAATGCCAAGATGTGTCACTTTCACAACAATCTAGACAGTGAGTTCAATTATTCTATTTTGTAACAAAAATATGTGTCACTATCATCCTTCTTTGCAAAAATCTGGAAAAACCTAGTAACTCATATTGTACAGTACTAGAAATATAGCTACAATTATAGGATTCTAACTATTATGGAATGTTCTTAATAGAAGAAATTAGAATGGAAATAACCAAGCAGCTGAATTAATTACCCTCCTTTGAGACCAAACACCCTTGCCAAATCTTACCATACAGTCATTCACGAATCAACACAAAACTTCCTGCCCTGGCTAAATAAAATACATAATTATTATTATTATTATTATTACTTTCAGTCAGATCTAACTCGGAGCCTATAAGGATGGAAAGAATATCTGTTTTCTTTCCTCACATCCTTTATCACATTTTTTAATGTTATTTTTGTTAAATTATTTTATTTACAATTGCATGTCTGCATTTTGAGGGTAAGGTACACACGATGCGATTTATATTTGCTAATTGTTTAATTCTTGCAGATAAGAAAGGGGAGAAAGCCTTTTCTGAAGGTATTCTAGACATTGAAGAACTTGTCAAACTGGGAAATGTTCACAAGTGAGTAATCTTAACGTTTCCTTTGAGGTATATGTAAGAGCATTGTATTTTGTTTCAGTATGTACCATTGACATTGACATATGCAGTATAGCGGGATATTTTCTTAGGGCTCATTTTCACATTTTTTTATATACTTTTCGGGTACGAAATTTGCAGTTGCATCCAGATAACAAGAATTACGATCTTCCAAACTGACTAAATATAAAGAGAAAGAAAGTGATAAATGTTGATAAGATTATAAAAACATGATGGTAAAATAAAATAACCGGCGTTAAGTAATGCAGAATATTCTCAAGTTTATTGAGCCACATATTGCTACGGACTGTCCACGGAACTGAGCAACGGTAAAAGGCTCACAGAGAAGCCGATTATGCAAGGAAATCTAAGAGATTATTTTTGTGTAAAATTTGTGGTCGCCCTACCCTGTAAAAAGTTGCCACTATGCATCTATATTAATGTTCCACCATGTAATTGCAGTTTTGTACTTCAGTTTGATTGCAAATTTCAATATCTCCTATTACTGAAAACACTTTAAAAATCATTCATGCATTATGAAAGTATTAGTGTGTAGTATGAAATGAATGCCAGACTGGATGAATCGGTAAGATTATGATGAATCAGTAAGAGCATGTTTTTTAAATTTAATTTACTGGGTAATAATCTTTTCATAATCAGAAGACTGTGCACTTAGAAACACCCGTATTAATAATAATAATAATAATAATAATAGGGGTACATTTAATGCGCCAGATTCCACATGAATAATGTGCTCAAGGCGCAGGACAGGAAAATTCAAAGAGAAGCAGAAGCACCTAATTAATGTTATGCATTATTTACCGTATTGCTATTGAAGTATATATTGCTGCATGTAAATTGTGCTTGCATCATGGAACTGTACAAGTTGTACAATATCATGTTTTATGATTTGTTTTCTCATCTTTCAGAGTGTGTCCTTACTACATGGCTAGAGAGCTCAAGACCTCAGCAGATATCATATTCATGCCATATAATTACCTCCTAGACCCTAAGGTAAGCTGTATTTTAGGTTTTTTCCCTTTTTGCTTCATTTTAAATGGATGGTTCAGCTATGGAAATGGTGATATTCCTGATGTAAACTGCTTTGTCAGCAGAAATGAAGACTGCGTGCACGCGCGCACTTGTTAAATAAAGCTCAGAGATATTATCATTGATTATTCTACTGCACTTTAGAGTGTGTCCATACTACATGGCCAGAGAGCTCAAAACCTCAGCAGATATCATATTCATGCCATATAATTACCTCTTAGACCCTAAGGTGAGTTAAATTTGGGTATTGTTTTTCTTTTTTTCTTCACTGTACACTGACTGATCAATAGTGGTGATATTCTTGATGTACCGGTGAGCAATGACAAACATTGTTGAGAATTGAAATGAAATCTGTAGCTGATTCAGCAGGTACATTATTTTAAACAATTCTTGTTTTGGCCAAAGTCTTGTTTTGGCCAAAACAAAAATTGTGTGTTCATCACAACGGCCTGTCTCCAGACCTGCATATCTTTCTGATCTAATCTCCTGCCGCTCCTCGAGCTCTCTCCGCGGGCTACGTTCATCAACAACCTTGCAGCTTTAAATATACGTGGTCCCCGAACAAATACTTACTATGGTGATAGAGCCTTTTCTGTAATTGCCCCTTGCCTTTGGAATCAGTTGCCCTCATTTATCCACAATGCCAGCTCTATCGAACAATTCAAGACTTTACTCAAAACTTATCTCTTCAATGCCTAGTTTACCTCACTCAGCTGTGGGTTGGTCTTCACTTATGGAGGCTCACATCTTTTGCCTTAATTTTATTTCTTTTTTCCTCTTTCTTTTTAAATTTGATTTAATTTAATTTAATTTGTTAAGGATTTAATTTAGCAATAGCAAGGCGCTTAGAAACACCAGTATAAAGCGCCATATAAATGTTATAGATATTATAGTTATTATTATTATCGGTCCAGTATTTTTCAAGATACAAGCGATTTAACACTGATGAGCCATACTGTGATTCACTTTTACCAAAGCTTTGCTTTATGGGAAGTAACTTTTCATAAAACAGAGAAGTCTTTGCTTTCGAGTCTTTGATGAAAATCCTAAATATATGTCTGCATGGACCGTTTTCCTCATTTATTTTCATGTTTCTCCTATTTCATCAAATGTGTGATTTGAATGAGCAAAATCTGAAATTTATGTTTTCCCTCTTTTCAATCAGTCCCGACGTATTCATGGAATTGAGCTAGCTGGCAATATTGTCATCTTTGATGAAGCGCACAATGTGGTAAGTTTATCTTCGATAGAATGAAGTTGTTCCTCTCACTCACATTTATCTTGTGAAAGCATTAAGTGGTTTTGACTTTCGCCTTTCAACCAATCCGATTCCCTCTCATGGCATAAATTTCCTTCAGCAAAACACAAATCTGTAAATAATGATATCATTTCATGACACTTTTCCCATACAGCCCAAAGTGCTCTATTGTTATCCTGGTCCCATTTTGTCCCAAATGTATATGGACCAACTAGGGACCCTTCTAAATGGCAGCTTGATATATGGTGTCTGAAACATGATTTTATTCTCTACAGAAAAAATAGTGAAATTAAAATACCAATTGAATATAATTTAGACAATAGATGTTGTTGATATTAATTTGCAGATTCAGAGCTTATTTATTTCTTGGCCATGCTTATTGTATAATCCAAGATTTTAGTGGTTTAGGACCATTGATAATTTTAGCTTGGACAGGATTGTGAAATTCACAAAATAAAAGCAACAATGAAATGTTCAGCTTATTCATTATGAATAGACTATTATGTAAGATCTGAGAGTGACTTTCCTCTTGTTTTTGTGTTAATTCCTTAATAGGTGAAGATGTGTCGGGAGAGTGCATGATTTGAACTGAAACCTTCTCACTTAATGGTGTAAAGAACACAAATCCATTTGATAGTTTAGAGTTTAACCATTTTTGAGGGCATGGGTTTTTCATATTTATATTGCTTTATTTAAATTATGAGATCAATTTTTCTGTTTGATTGTGTTAAATCCTCAGGAGAAGATGTGTGAAGAGAGTGCATCATTTGACCTGACCTCGTTTGACCTTGCTTCCTGTGTTGAGGAGACGGACCACCTCCTCAAGAGGACTGTAGAGGTCGCTATGCTCAATGAGCGTTACCATGGAGATGGTGTTGGCGGAGGTGAGTTCACGTGAAGCAGCTCAAATATGATTAACCCTTTAAAGGTTCAGGGATGCTAGTTTTTTTTTCAGGCTAAAGCCTTAATTCATACTCTGGTCATTTATTTTTTCCATGATTGTGCCAATTATTGCAATAGAGTTGATTTTCATGCCCTCTGATCAATTTAAACTTTCATCTCTACTGGACGATTTAACACATTTTTATGTTTTAGCAGATGCAGGAGCAGCAGATATAAAGAATCTACAGAAAATCTTTATCATTAATTATGACATGATTTGCCATTTGATGCAGAGAATTTCAGAATGAAGTGTAGAACTGTCATAAATCCCCAAATTGTCAACATATTGATTATTAATGTTGTTCTGTCTCTTTTGCAGATGATGATTTTGATTCAGCTGGGCTTGCCACTCTCAAAAGTGAGTCTTTATTTTTTCAATTATTAATACTAACATGAGATGATATTATTTTATGAGGACAAATCATTTTCATTTCACAATTTCAATATATGTTCTTAAATTCCTATCCCCATTGCCACTCTCAACAGTAAGTCTTTATTTTTTAATTATCAATATTATTATGACACTATGTTATTTTATGAGAAGAAATCAATTCTATTACGAATTTTTCAAATATTTTCTGAAATTTTCATCCCCAGAACTCTTCCTAGACTTGGAGGAATACATTGGTTCATTCAAGCTCCCTGAGGATGGGAAGGGAATCACGAAGCCTGGAAGGTATGTTCATCATTTCACCTGTATGTTCATCATTTCATTTTGTTAAATTTTGATACTTCAAAACACACAGCAATACAATATATACAGAGTTTGAAATGAATTTCAAAAGGTGTATGGTCAACAGGATTGTAATTTTTATCTGAAGAAATATGATGGAATTTTTATGAACGCAAATTTATGATAAAGAACAATTTTGTAAAATGGTTAAAAATATTCCATCACAATAATTTAGCATCTAGTCACAAAATGTTGTTGTAATTCTCGCAACCGACTATACCCGATATTAAACGATATCTCACGATATCGTCGATATTGATCCGTTACAGTTGACTAGGGGACTTCCGGTTTGGGAAGCTAATACAGGTGCCATGACTATCCTTTTGGATAATTGCCCATTTTTCTTCTTTTAGCACTATCAAAGGTACTTGGTACTGTATAAAAGAAACAAACCTTGGTGTAATGAAAGTTAATATCAGGAAATATTTAACATAAAGTGCAAAGCAACATGATTTTTCGATCTAGAACCTTTGAAAACACTATTCAAATATCCCGAGCTCTGAGAAAGTATATTGGAATTATATTTCTGAGGATGGGCTAGCAATACTATTTTTCCGAGGGGCGAAGCCCCGGAGGAAAAATAGTTTTCTTTGCTAGCCCATCCGAAGAATTATAATTCCAATATACTTTCGAAGTAACTGTTCGGGTATTTGATTTATATCTCTGGTAAAAGGTGCAACTTACTCAGATAACTGTCGTGTTTTCAGGCGCTCCAGTCTGTATGCATACCAGTGCGGTAAGGCACCGTACCGTACTCAGACACAGTCATTCACTGTCACACTCAGTCGGTACCACTCAGTCACGGAACAGTGCTGCACTGCCACAGTACGTCTTCTAGTTGATTATTAAACAACATTTTTCTCCTGGATTGCAGTATTTGTTCTTATATAGAGTAGAGCCTTATTGTGAGCAAGATAATGTTATCCATTCAAACATTTCATAGGATGAACGATTACAAATTAGTTGAACAAAAGCTGGTCGACCGCAAAATCCTTCGTGTACGTCGCCATATTTGTTTACGTTTTCGCAGACCGCTTCACGTGTTCTGCGCGTGCGCAGTTGTGCATTTCTACCGCGGTTGAGTATATTGAAAAATAGACCGAACTCATTTTAGAGGCTTGTTTTCTAGTTGAAATATATGTAAGCATGTTTGCTCCCATTGACCAATCATATAGCTTGATAGCTCATGAATATTCATAGATGAGATATAAATGCAAATATACGTAACCGGAAGAAGGTAAGTCAACTTATATGACGTCATTCTAGTTAAAACTGCATAGCGCCATCTGCGATTCTTAAGTTGAGTTTATTGTCGGTTGCGAGAATTGATCATACTAGACTATTCTAAGTTGTGTGGTAACATGTAATTCATTTATTGGATGTATGGAAAGAGTTCCTAAGCATCAAAGACAATGGTTTTATGCCTTTCCTTTGCGTTATCTTTCTCTTCCATCAATTGAATGAATTTTGTGTTTTTTTCAATTATTTATCTACCGAACACAAAAATCATTCAATTGATATTTACGCAATACCTGCTACTATAACACAAATCGAGCCCTCCACTGCCATCGGTTCTCGGTGGTCTAGTGGTAAGACACCTGTCTAGTCATCAGGAGATCGTGGGTTCGATTCCTACCCGAGAATGCCTGTGATTTTTTCACAACTTCTCAGTAAAGCACCGTCAATCAGTGTTTATTCATGTTGGGATAAGGCAAGAATTATTTCAATTATCTTCCTCTTCTAGTTTTATCTTTGAGTTCTTCAGTCAAGTGAACATCAATGGGGAGACAAAGAATGAACTCATGCAGCTCCTAGAAAAAATGATCTCACATCTCACAAATAGTAAGTAAAGATATAATCAGAAATAAGTATTAGTGATTGGATTCATGGACCCATTTTTCATCTATTCACCTCTTCCTCCTTTTCCCACTTCGCATCTGCCTCAACCTCTGTTTTGACGTATAGAAATACCTATTTTCCATGTATGTCCAAATCGTCATTCATTCCTCTTGTATTCAATATAATTTTCAGCAGTCAATAGGGAAATATGAGTACACTGGTGAATCCAGTGACAATTCAGAATTTCACAATGAGTAACTACCTGTATGTCCATGTATTGCTGCTATTACAATCATGAACATAATTTGGAATGTTTTTAGATCTCATCATCATTCAAAGCAGTTCCCATTTTCTGTAATCTCTGCACTTCAATATGTGCGCATATTTCTGTAGGTGTACGATTTCAATACATGTTTGGTACAGTCAAACCTCGTTATAGAGAGGACTGATATAACGAGCTCTCGTCATAACAAGGTAATTTTCCTTGTCCCATCTCTTTGTATTTTATTGTATTTTGACCCTGATATAACAAGGTTTCAATATAATGAGGTAATTCCTCTGGTCCCAACGACCTCGTTATAACGAGGTTAGACTGTATTAAGAATGTGGTTTGAATATTTTCTGAAGTATTCTTGTTCTGATGGGTTTAACTCTAGCATCATGTTCTAGCACATTCTTGCAAATTTCCGAATCGGCTGCATCTTCATGTCAATATGTGATATTGAAATTATTTACATTCCTTTCTATTTTTGTGACATATCGATCTATAAGTTTTTCTGAACTTNATCTATAAGTTTTTCTGAACTTTTTTCCTTCAAATTACCAGGCTCAACTGTATTCCACAACAAGGCGGCTGGTCTTCAAAAGTTTCATGACATTATCACTGTAAGTCAAATACAGTAGAACCTTGTTGTGAAGACATCAGGGCAATTCACCAAGATACGGAAGATTTAAAGAATAAATTTAGGAGTCTCTGTTATCAGGTCTTCTGCTGAATCCTCACATGAATATGAATTATTTAGCATAATAAGTTAAACCAGTGGTCCTTATAGTCTTCCTCATCTTGGTGAAATACTGCTTGTATATAACAAGTTCTGTGATATGAGCAGTTGATTTTGTCTGTCCCTGCTCAATTATAGTTCTTTCTTTTTTTTACACTGATATTGCAAGAAACCTGCTATAACAAGTTGATTTTAATGCTCTTAAGGACCCGGTTATGAAAAGATTTCTCTGCAGAAGTTAATTTTCCCCACAAAAGAAAGAAAGAAATGGACATTAACTTGTTCTACTAGTTATTTTGTTGCAAAACTGTATGCTTTTGATATAAAAATGAATTGCATACTTCTACATGTTCTCATCCAACAAGCAGAATATGCTTTTAAATCACTCTTGCTTGTACCACATAATTTCTGAAATTTATGTTTCCATCCAATAGAGACAGTGGGTGACTTCAAGTACGGTGCTCGGTGTTGGTGTTGAGAGAGCAAAACGGTCCGTAAACCGAGCTCCAACACTGTTGGTCAGTTTACAGAAGTGATACAGAAACGACCGGAAATGCGTCAGAATCTTGCGAGGTCTACCCCAAACACCGACAGACTTCAAGTTTGGTGTTGAGGCTGGTGTTGATTTTGTTGCAACACCAACACCAGCATTCAACACCGTACTTGAAGTCACCCAGTTTATTGACCTAAATTTTTATACTTTGCTTAACTTTAATTAAGCAATGTATGCGCGGTTTTCTCAAGTTCGTTCATACCTTGGCAACCCACTTAAGGAAAAATGTGACAGGCACATTATGAGATGTAAAAGAATTGATTCTGTGTTTCCTTTTAGATTGTTTTCAATCGAGATGGTCCAGAGGGTCCCAGGAATCCGATGTCGATCTCTCAGATGACAAAATATTACAAGGTACACATCAGGCACGCTGAGGAGAGAAAGAAGGCAGGAAAGATTGACATATGGGCAAGCTCCTCCAACAAAGCAAAGAAGAAAGGTAAATAAATTAATAAAAATAATAATTATACATTCTTGTATAGCGCCTAACACTAGCTTTATTAGTCGTCCCTAAGCACTCTGCAATGTAGCATAATTACCCTGGCTTTAGCAGTGCAGCTGTAAGCAGCGCGCTGCATTTCTAGTAAAATCCTGACAGATCTCCATTCACCTCATCTGGGTTGAGTGTAGCACAATAGGGATGAATTTCTTGCTGAAGGAAATTAATGTCATGGATGGGATTTGAACCTGCGACCCTCTTGTTGATAGGCGAGAGTGTAACCACTGCACCACGACGCCTCCATTTCAGTCTCTTTACCTTGAACTCTTTCAACACAGGTAAAGAATTAAATATTTAGGCTTCTAAACACTGAAAAAAAGACATAGGTTTATTTTACAGAATTTGTTTTCAATCATGTCCTGTGTATAATGCTCATTAACTTATCTATGAAATCTCCTGAGGCGTGGTGGTGTGCACCTGTAATCAAGCAGTTTTGGACAGTCATAAATTGACCTGTGTT